>VDFB02281492.1:964032612-964166713 GCA_007258455.2 Sequoia sempervirens | reverse complement strand
CCTCTACCCTCAACCCTTAAACCCTAATCCCTTAATCCCTATACCCTCCACCCTATACATTAGACCCTCAACCCTAATCCATCGACCCTATACCCTATACCCTCAATCCTCTACCCTCAACCCTCGAATCCCTAACTTATCAACTCCTCAATTCTTAAAACTGTAAACCCTTAAACCATCTACCCTCTCTACCTCTACCTTATATACATTAAACTCCTCAACTCCTCAATTTCAACTCTCAACCCTATATAATTTCTACTCCTTTTTACATTGGACCCTAAACTGCTAACCCTAGTAAACCCTCTTTAACTTTAAACTCCTTAAACCTCTACTCCTAATTTCTACCCTCTACCCTCAACTCAATACCATCTACTATAAACTCCTAATCCTCAACCCTTACACCTCCTAAATCCAAGAAAAATCCCTACCCTAATCCCTAAACCCTAAACCCTTAAACCTCAACCTCTACCTCAACCTTAAACCCTAATACTCTCAACCCCTATAGTACCTCCACCCTATACACATTGGAACCCCAACCCTAGGGGTTCTATAACTCTCAATCTCACTCCTCAACTCCTCAAACTCAACCCTCAACCTCCTTGGACTTCTAAACCTAAACTCCTTAAACTCCTCAACTCCTCAATCCTTAAACCTAAACCCTGGAACCCCTATAATTTCTACTCCTTTTACATTGGACCTCAACCTAATCCTTCAACCATATACTATCAAAACTCTATACTCCTAAACTCCTTTCTACCTCAACCTCAACTCCTTAACTCCTAAACCCTTTAACCCTAAACCTTTAAATCTCAATTGTCCCACCTGTCCCACACCATCAACTTATCCTCTGTCCCATTTATATATACATCTCTCACCTCCCTCCCCTCCCCCTCTCTCCTACCCTCTCTAATTGTCTCTATCTACCCTCTCTTTCTACACCTCTCATTCAATCAACCTCCTACCACCCCTCTATCACCTCTCTATTTATCTCTCTCTATTTCCTCCCACTCCCTCTCTCTCCCTCTCTCTCATGTCTCTCCCTCCCACCCCCTCTCTCTCTCAGGTCTCTCCCTCTAGCAACCTACCTAGGTAACTAACTCTCTCTCTCTCCTCTCTCTCTCTATCTCTCCCACCCTACCCAGATAAGTCCCTCTCACTCCACCCCCTCTTTCTCTCCCCCTATTAGGTCACTCCCTCCCACAACCTCTCCCTTTCTTAGGTCTCTCAATCGCACTCCCCTCTCTCCCACTTCATCCCACTCACACTCCCTCTCACTACCTATCTCTCAAGTCTCTCCCTCTCACCCCCTCACACTCTTAAGTCTCCCTTTGTCACCCTACCCTCTATCCTCTACCCTATACTCTAATTCTATCTCTCTCCCCTCTACCCTCTATCCTCAACCCTTAAACCATAATCCCTCAACCCCTATACCCTCCACCCTATACATTGGACCCTCAACCCTCAACCCTAATCCCTTGACCCTATACCCTATACCCTCAATCCTCTACCCTCAACCCTCGACCCTCAACCCTTAACCCTCGACCCTTAAACCCTAAACCCTTAAACCCTCTACCCTCTACCGTCTACCCTATACATTAAACCCTCAACCCTCAACCCTCAATCCTTAAACCCTAAACCATCAACCCCTATACCCTCTACCCTTTACATTAGACCCTTAACCTAATCCTTCAACCATATCCTCAAACCTATACCCTAAACCCTTTAACCTCAACCCTAAACCCTTAACCCTAAACTGTAAGGAAAGCTAAGGTGCGGAAACAACTTTCCTAACGTCAAAACCTTAGGGAAGAATGCAGAGGTGACTCTAAATTTTCAATTACAGTCCAGTTAAGATATACTTGAAAGAAATAACAGAAACAGAGAAATAAACATACACATATGAGCACCAGATTTACGTGGGAAAACCCTTACGGGAGAAAAACCCACCACACCAAGAAAAGCCTCTTTGTATTATAGTAATGGGAATTACATACAAAGATCAGACTTATCTTTTTGATGTTAATTTATAGCGGCAGATTCAATGATCAACCTTATATAGAAAATTCAAGTTACAATGCTCTCAAAATTGCATTCACACTGATCACACATCGAACTCTTCATCCAACTGTTACCCAACAGATCATCATCTTCAAATCTTGAGTATATCCATGTCGCTCCTATCTGTCGATCTTCCTCACAGCAACGGCCGCAATAGTCTAACTGCCAATGGTTCCCATTCTGCTTCTCTGATTGGTCGAAGTCACACCACGTAGGGTAGTCTTCCAATCGGTCAAGGCGTTCAAACATTATTCGCATGTTAGTGAGACACAGACCGTGTCTCCCCGATGCCACAAAGCCCAACCGTTGATATCACCCATAGTCATCACCTTCGGCAAGAGGTTACACCGAGTTCAAAAGCAGTCAGCGAGACAAACCATATTGCTAAGATGTCATACCGATGACCACCACATGTAGTGCTATTCAACAAGACTATCGCTATTCGGTGAGAGGTCATACTGATGTTCAAAAGTCACATAGACATCAACATTCCCATCGGCGAGACTATCGCTATTTGGCGAGAGACATAACGAGCCCCCAAGTCATGCCGACAACAAACTACACCATCAACGAGACAAACCTCCATCATTAAGAGATCTTACCGAAGCCTTCATGTTACTCCAATGACTCCAAGTGTAACATTGTCGGCAAGACATACCATTAGTCGCCAAGATTTCTTACCGAAGTCACATGTACACCGATGACTCCAAGTGAATATCCATTGGCGAGACAACCATCTGTCGCCAAGAGTTCTTACCGAGTCTTCATGCTTCTCCTCGAAACCACTTGTCACCCAGAGTCTCCCCGACATCCGATAAGAATAACCTATTGGCCAGACCAACCCACTCAACAGAGGGTTACATTGAACACAACAAGTCACAATGATAGCACCAGTTGGCAAGACAACAACAAGGTCTCGGTGACCTAAAAAATTCACAAGGTTACACAACTGCTAGTCGGCCAGACATAAAGTATGTCACACCGACTTTGCTCTTTCAGAGGTTTCAGCCTATGAGATTGAGGCACACAATTCCAACATAAACCATTTAACCCTCAACCCAATACTCTCTACCATCAACCCTAATCCCTCAACCCTCAACCCTTAAACCCTAATACCCTAGAAACCATCAACCCTATAGGTCCTCCACCCTAATCCTTCAACCCTATACCATCAACCCCTATCGCTTTCTCTCTATCTATACATCTCACCTCTCCCTTCCTCCCTCTCTCCTACCCTCTCTAATTGTCTCTATCTACCTTCTCCCTCTTTCTATGTACCTCTCGTTCAATCAATCCATACCACCCTTTATTGCTCCCTCTATCTATCTCTCTCTATTTCCCTCCCACTCTCTCCCACTCCCTCTCTCCCTCTCTCTCATGTCTCTCCCTCCCACCTCCTCTCTCTCTAAGGTCTCTCCCTCTGGAAACCTACCTAGGTAACTCTCTCTCTCTCTCTCTCTCTCTCTCTCCCCCCTCTCTCTATCTATCCCTCCCACCCTACCTAGATAAGTCCCTCTCACTCTACCCCCTCTTTCTCTCCCTCTATTAGATCACTCCCTCCCACAATCACTCCCTCTCTCAGGTCTCTCATTCAAACTCCCTCTCTCTCCCACTCCCTCACTCTTGCACTCCCTCTCACTACCTATCTCTCAAGTCTCTCCCTCTCACCCCCCTCACACTCTCAAGTCTCTCCCTTTGGCACACTACCTACATAACTCTCTATTTCTCTCTGTCTCTCTCTCCCCCCCTCTCTCTCCCTCTCTCTCAATTCTCTCTCCCCCCCCTCTCTCTCTCACTCCATTTATCCCTCCCACCCTACCTAGCTAAGTCCCTCTCACTCCAACCCCTTCTCTTCTACTCCCTCTCTCTTAAAATCTCACTTTATCCCTTTATCCCTCTCACCTCCCCTCACACTCTCAAGTCTCTCCCTTTGGAACCCTACCTACATAACTCTCTTTCTCTCCATCTCTCTCTCTCTCCCTCTCTCTCAATTCTCTCTCTCCCACCCCCTCCCTCTCTCTCACTCCCTTTATCCCTCCCACCCTACCAAGCTAAGTCCCTCTTACTCCAACCCCTTCTCTCCCACTCCCTCTCTCTTAAACTCTCACTTCCACCCCCCCTCTCTCTCTTAAAATTCTCCCTCCCTCTAAAGACATACATAAATATATACATACAAGCATAATACATATGTACATACAATCCTACATACATACAAGCATACATGTACATGCACGTACATACAATCTTACATACAAGTAGGCATACATAAAATATACATGCATTGATACATACATACATACATACATACATACATACATACATACATACATGTGCATACAAACATACAAATATATAAACATACATTCAATATGCATTTAACATAAAGCAAGACATAACGTGAGCATGTTATATTGCGCTCGTGTTATGTCTTGCTAGACATGCTCCCCACAAACGAAAAAAAACCATGTCAAAACTGACATATAACACGAGCACATTATAACACGCTCCCGTTATATCTTGCTTTGGGAATTCCCAAGCCTTGGGTTTGGTATTTTCCTTGGAATACCAACCCAAAGGCTTGGAGGGAATTCCCAATATAACACGCTCACGTTATATCTTGCTTTGGGAATCCCCAAGCCTTGGGTTTGGTATTTTCCTTGGAATACCAACCTAAAGGCTTGGAGGGCATTCCCAATGACCAGAGACGTGTTTTTGTAATTTCTACAATATTTCACATAATCGGGTTGTTGCTCACCATTAGGATTGCATGTGGTTCAATATCAAACAAATCAAACATTTGGGTAATGTTAGGTTCTCTCTTAGCTATCCAACGATGTAATTTTTTTCACTTTCTGACAATGTTAAGCTATTCATCTATAATTTCTTTTGTTTGTATGTCTCTTTTTTGGAAAAAAGAAGTGTTTGGTGTTTTTTTTGGTTATAAATTAACTGTTCATCGAAATTTCAAATAAAGTACATTTTTTGAAACTAGACTCCATTCTACAAATTAAAAAAAAAATCAATTAGTTTCCAAAATTTGTAGGGGTAGCATGGCAAAAATTCTATTTTTTATGAAGTGTCCACTTCAAAAATTAGTAAAAAATAAAATATTCATTAAAAAATTATCAGAAAAATCATGCATTAACTACATACTGTTAGCTAACTTTTGACCATAGTGATTTTAAAAATACAAAAAAAAAGTTCACCGTACGAGGGTTGTACAAGAGTTGCTATGTTATGTTTTTCTGACAAAAAAACACCAATTTTTGTACGTCCCTCTTTTGAACCCCTTAATCTCAACCATTTTCAAAATAAATTAGTAGTTTAGAAAGTAGTCTCGGAGCACTTGAATCCTTCTTTTTGTTCCATCTCAAAATTTTGAGTGTAAGTATCCTCAATTTCATGTCCAAGGTCAGTATTTCTTGATTTCAGAAAAAAAGTGGCTACTTAAGCTCCCTTTTTGGGAACCATCTTGGTGCACTTACCATAGAAATGGAGATAGGTTATCTATGGGGTGATAGATTATCCATTGAAGGAAATACCTATGCGTAGTTTAAGATGACCTTAAGTCAAATCGGCCTTGGGTAGTGTATGTGATAGATGACCTTCATTCAGATTACCGTTTGAGAATACTTTGGTCAAAGTAGTGTGACTGCCTATGGATCCACTGTCAGTTCACCATGATCCAATATTACATGATAGTTCTAGATTGTGGGATTACAAGTTCTAGTTATGTAAGACACAACACCATGCTCAGTTGGTTGTCGTTATTCGGTTACTTTACCAATCTCTTCATCAAAGGGAAGGGCCATCTATCGAATGATAGATGTGTGGGGGACTGCATAAGAGTCTGTGGTTGGTGGAAAAGTGCTTGAGTGATGCTTCTCCTCCACAATAGGTGACAAAAGAACCAAGATTTGAAAGGAAGGATCCTGGACCGTCTTTAAGCTATTTGTTCCAAAGCTCATTGAGCTATGTATGTAAACGTATGCATTCTTGTATGATTGTAACTTATGAAATTATTGTAACGAAATGGAATCCTTATTGTATTATGTTATGGAATCTTTGTTCATATACTCTCAATAAAGAAAATAATTTTTTTATTGAAATGGCTTGTTCCTTAGTTTATTTACTTATAAAGTGAAAACTTAGAAATTTTTACTTCACTGAAGGGTTAGCGTGTTACACTTAGGGTAGTACACACCAAGATATAGCTATGGGAAGGCCTAGGGTTGACAAGCCAATCATGCCAACATGTCTAAGGGATGGGTAAATGCTAAGGAAGACATTTGTTCATTCCCGAAGTCACCTAATCTTTCTGGGCCACACTATTCCATAAAATTATTTTAAGAGACCTATGTGCACAATGTTCTAAACTAGGATGTAGTTATTGGAGCTCATGAAATGTAGGAATGTTTCATCTATATAGACAAGTGAATATAGGATCCCCCCCCATATTAACCTCTCTTAGTTCTAGTCAACTCAACACTATGTGACTAGGACAAAAATGAATGCATTCTTGTAAAAAGTGTAAGATGAAAGAAGTGCAAATATGGAAAGAAGAATATTTTATGTTTCATGCATCATGGGAAAAAAATGACTACACCAAAACATCTAGGTGGGTAGGTGAATGCTTGGGAAGACCTTTGTTCATTCCTCAGGTCACACGATCATTCCAAAGTATATTATTCAAGCGTAGTCTCTTAAGAGTCCTAATAGCAAAAAACTGTCAAATTATGTCGTAGTAATTATTAGAGCTCATGACACGTAGGAATGTTTTATATAGATATACAAGTGGATATGGGGTACCTCCATGTTAAATTCTCCCAGTTTTAGTCAACTCAACACTTTTCAAAACATTTCAAACTATGACAGACTAGTTCTCGAAATATGTCAACCAGTTGTTTTGGGCCACATTATTTTAACAAAGTCTCTTAAGGGATCTAAGTGAAAAAAATGCCAAACTATGATAGACTAGTTCTCAAAATTTGTGGCACCTATGAATGTTTCATTTGAACCTACAAGTACATGTAGGGTCCCTCCAAAATAACCTCTCTCATACATATTTTTATCTCCAAACCATTTGATTGTGGTGACAATGGATGAAATGTTGTACAAAGTGTCATTTGCATTCAACACAAGCTTGTTGGGAGCCATATTTTGAGTTATTCATCTCATGGGGACCAACCAACTATGTAAAAAATCAAGGTAGGAAGTGAAAAATAAGGGAATCCCTATTTTGCACCCCATTTACCTTGACCATTTTGTGCTACACTATTTTGACAAAGTCTCTTAAGAGATCTAAGTGCAAAAAATTGCCAAACTATGATATATTGGTTCTTGAAATATGTGGCAACTACAAATGTTCCTTTTGAACTTACAAATGTATGTAGGGTCCCTCTACAATAACCTCTCTCATTTTTTTTAGTCTCCAAACCATTCGATGATGGCAACGATGGATGAAATATTACAAAAAACATCATTTGGGTTCAACATAAACTTACTAGGATCCATATTTTGAGTTGTTCATCTCATGGGGCCTAACCGATTACGTGAAAAAATTAAGGTTGGTGGGTGAACACTAGGGGAGGCCCTAGTTTTCATACTATCTATCCCAATCATTTTGGGCTACACTATTCTAGAAAAGTGTCTTAAGGGACATAAGTGAAAAATTGGCCAAACTATGATAGACTAGTTCTCAAAATTCATGGTACCTATGAATGTTCTATATAAACCTACAACTACACATAGGGTCCCTCCACAATAAAAAATCTTATATTATTTTTTATCTCCAAATCATTTGACCATGGTGACGATGGATGCAATTTTGCAAAAGAAACATCATTTACCATTAGCACAAACTTGTTAGGAGCCATATTTTACATTCTTCATTTTGTGGGGCCTAACTAATTGTGCACACATTGGGTGGACGAGTTAACACTAGGGGAGGCCTATTTTACACCCTAACTATCTTGATCCTTCTGAGATATACTATTTCAACAAAGTCTCTTAAGATACCTATTATCACTGAAGTATGCACCCTTTGCTGAATTGATTAAATCACTCAGCCACCTTGTGAAACATAGGATGATCTCCTTGAGTGTGGGCTTAGATGGTGGAGATCAACCTCCAAATAGGGTTGGTTCCCTTGGTAATCACCTATCTCGAATTAAACTATTGGTGCTACTAATGAAAAGGGATAGAGAGATGACATGAAATGAACCAACTATGTGGGTGATGCACCAAAATGTTTTACTCAAACTTTGGACTATTGTTTTGACACATGACTATTCAATAACTTGGTTGTTTGTACAAAATATTAGTGTTTGAAATATCTGTGTATTAGTGTTTCACGAAAGTTCTATGTTTTCTATAGTTTTAGAAGGAAGAAAATATGATGTTCTTCACAACTAACATCTATTTGAACTTTTACAAAAGCAACAACCTACACAGATATATCTTTTTCTATTTGAAAATGATGGAAATAAGACATTCATTTAAGGATCTGCATATGATAAATAATAAAAATGTCATCAATTACCTCACATAAAAAACCAAGAAAGAAGCTTTAAAGGCCAAAAAGTGATCATTTTATTGATAAAAGGTACTTACAACCATACATAGTCCAAAAATTTTCCCTCCTTTTATTTAAACTGCTCTGAAATGAAGTATTACAGTGCTTGTTTTCAGTCTGAAAACTGAAAAATCTAAGTTCCAATATCAATATGACCAGAAAGAAACATTTTTGTTTAGTTTACAATGCTATGTCAAAGTGAAAAGAATTGAGTAAAATTTGAAACTAGGCATACTCTTATGTTGTCCCAATAGTTTCCTACCATTTAGGCATATGTTGTCAGGAAGTATGAAAAGTGTATGAATTAGTAGTTGATTCACACCTTCCTAAGGCATTGGAAAACCATTCCTCGTTTGACTACTTAAAAAAACCTTAGGCGACATTGGATAAAGTAACCTTGACTATTTTGACCTTTTCAACCTCCCTTGGATACTACTAACAAAACTCCTAAATATTTGTCTCAACTCTTATATATTTGCAAACTGTTTTCAATTATCTGCTATAGGCGCCCTTGAACTTATTAAATACTCATTTATCCATTCAACTTCCACTTGCATTATCATAGGGCATGTTCTCTTTAACTTCCAACAAACCTCTTAAGTCTTGGGAGGCATAAGATAGAGCTCCTTCAATGCATTTTCAACCCTCTTTACATGTTTTTCTAAAATCATTATACCAAGGAATTTTACCACATGATCATTTTAGGTCCAACCATCTATAGAAATTGGCAATATCATAATGCATTTTCTTAACTTGATGTTAGATATGTTTTAAACTTATGATCTTGTAGTTTCATTATCATCCCCTATTATGACACCTCGAACATCAAAGGATACTTGTTTCAAATGATTTATTTTCATTCATTCATTACACTATTTTTTATTCATGCATGTAACTGGCCTTTGCGATGATGGTACTATCACTTATGCTCATTATAATCACAGTCTTCAATACCTTTATACACTATTGACAAAGATTGTTTTGAGAAATTAGAACTATTCCATAATTTTAATGCCTTGGCTACCTTTTGAAGATTATCCTTTGGTGTTTGGAGGCTTGAAATACTTATATGTCCTCTTGAGAGGTTTTTGTGACTGTCATAGTTGCTCACAGTCATCATAGACTGATTTTGTGACAATGATTATGTGGTTTTGATTGTCCATATTTGATATTCTTTATATCAATGACAGTCACTACCTTTCTCCTTACCAACCTGTCATGTCCTTTTTGATTTGTCTCTGTCTAACCATCTTTATGATTGTCATCATTAAGGCCACTAGCCTCTTGAGCATACTTTTAAATACATACCTATTCTTTTTATTCACTCTGCTGTCATCCTTATTCACAACATTTAGGACTATCACTATTATGATTGTCACACAGTTGGCTCCCTTGATCACTGTCTTTTTCCTTTGACACCTTCACTTGTTTGGAATTTTGTCCATTTCTCATTCAATAATGAGTTTTCCATTTTAACTTTAAGTCCATTCCTTTTGTATTTTTTGACTAGGTTCCTTCATAACATAGTGATCAAGGTCTTGTGTTCTATGGTCACTATGATACCTTGGTTTGCATAGTGGACTGTTAACATCATCCTCTTGATAAATTTGGTATGTGACTGCCACCTGCATACTTGATGGGCTTGTCTGTGTTAATCATGTTCTGCCCTTTAGAGTTATCACTACCATGAGTCTTTAGAGAATTTATAACTGTGGTGGTTGTCCCCTTTAGTGCATAATTTCCCCCCTTTGTGATTGTGCAAACCCTCTTGTGATGCTCACCATCCACTTCATGCAAAGTTCATACTACTATTATTTATTGGCATGACTGCCCCTTACTGAGGTTTGATTATGCTTGTAATCTAACATTGACTATTTTGACTTGGAGCTATGAAGACAAAATTTCATATCTACCATTCTCAAGAATTTCATGACACATGGTGGACTGGTTATAGATATATCCTCTTTCCTTGGATTAGTTCTCTCTAGAGTGTCCCTATGACTCAGCTGATTACGTGAATTATTTCCACAAGTGTAATATTGCCCAAATTTTGTAAGGATGAATGTGTAACTGAAAGATTCAACTAATAGCTTCATGGTCCAATATACTATCCCTAAAATTTGAATTTAATACTTCACTATAGCATTGAATTAATTATTTGAATCATTGTTACAAAATGAGTGATTGAGACCCACATGTAACCCAGATTCCAACATGTGTAATGAATATAATTTGGCCACCATAAAAAACGGAGCTCTGCACTACCTCTAAGGCAACTCCATTCTTGGAAGTACAAAGAAAATTATCTAAGTAACATGCAATCCTAGAAAATTATGAGAAAATCAAGAGCTAAATGTTCATATTAAAAAAAATATTGTATGAATCTCTTGTAGATAGACCAAAATTGCTTGCTCAGAGTGGCTGAGAACATCACAACTTGCTTGTCATGAGGTGTCAAAATGAAAATCTCCTAAACATCTCTCTGCATGTCAAGTAATTCCAACATCCTATCACACTCATTAAGACTTGCAGGAGTGTTATTTACCTGACTTGCTACTCCCATTTTGGAATATTTTCCCAACATTCCTGCTACATCTCCATGAAAACTACCTTTGCTTCCTAAAAATGGCCACAATTCTCAAGAATCTCCATCACTATGGGGTAAGTCAGTTGATCTACTTGGAAGCCAACATTTTGCATATCTATAAAGCTTTAACACAATAAAGTACTTCCTGATATGCTTGTTACATTTTCCAATCAAATTGCAATAGGTGACCTTATTAGGTATGCATCATGCTTCTTGAATTTTGCAGATGATAAGCATAGCTTCTCTTAGGTAGCTAGCACAACCATAGAAATGTATAGGGAGATGATATGTTACAAAAAGTAGGTTTACACTCAGATTTTCCACATCTTATAAAAAAAACATTTATAATATCAAATCTATTGGCACAACCCAAGACACCTATCATGGTTGTGCAAGAATGTTCATCATGTTTAAAACCTAGTTGTCCTTTGATAAGTGTTTTGAAATGATTATTGCCCTTCCATGATGGTTGTCATTAGGACAGTCATGAGTATCCTTTGGAATAGTTGAAATAAAAAACCCATGAAGAGTTTATCATGCATAATACAACTATCCTATCTTTAGGATTTTCCTTGAAAAACCATTCTTTTATATGTACCTCTTTCTTTTATGCTCATAGCAAGATAAAAATGGGCTCGAGTCCCATCACAACATTTACAAAAATTATCTAAACTGAGTTTATTGCTTGTGCAACCTCATCTCGCTCACAAGAAGTAGAGTCAACACTAAATATATGTTGTAGATCTAGCTTGGAGAAAAAAATTAACGTTGATTGACATGTATTTCCTTGCCACTCTTCTAATAATCTTGCACAATTTATTTCCCTTTTGGACACCCTTTGCAACAAGAGATATCCTTGCAACTTTATGTCTAAATTTTTTACATAACAACACTTCAACTAATACCACCAATGAATCTATGGCCAAAAAGTGCATAATACCTCCCTCCAATCTCTTGGATCATTATACTTTGATTGTAAACTATTGAAGAAACTGTCTTGGTCTGTCACTCAGACTTATCATAGGATCAAAATATTTCCTAAGCATATAAACAACTCTTGCAAGCAATTCACTCTGTCATTGAGTTAATGTCTCTCAAACTCCCATTTAGCAGAAAATCACTGTGATGCATTGAGATTTCAAAAATGTGTAGCTCACTAAATTTATTACCATAAGATTCTACCACTATCATTGACCATTCATGTGTATTGGATAGTAATGTATCCTTGTTCCTTTAATCTCTAAAAACCCTCATACCCTCATGTTTATCTAACCTTGGGTCTATTCATTCCTTAGTCAAATAAAATAATATTTAGAATACTCTTCACACTAGAAAGGAATACCTCATCATATAGAAACATTTGGACATATTGTGATGATTCATTTTAAGATCCATGAACCTCTTCATTCTGCTGCTATGTGGTATATAGGACAACAATATGTAACTTCCATGCCAAGGACAAAGAAATGACTCTGTCTGAAATGATGTGTAAACCTCATGTAATGTGTTCAATCTCCCCCTTATAAAACTCTACAACGTGGCATCAAAGTCTCCTAAAACTTCTGCAACTTGATTGAAGTTCTTCATTGCAACAAAATAAAAACCCCAATACCATTCATGATGCGTGAGTCAAAAGAAGGAATATTAAAGATTTCTTTACTTGGAGCCTAAAACTCAGCAAAGTTTTATCCTCTCCTTTTTCCCTAAAAAATCTGTTGACAAAGATTTAACTTTTTAGAAAATTTCCTTAAAAAACTTTTGAGGAAAATATTAGGTATAATAGTGGTAAAAATATCAACATCTCTAGCAACCTCTAAGGGTGTTTTTCTTGTTAAAACTCATAAGACCAATAGCCTTACACCTCCATTGGGCATATAGTCAAAATAACCTAAAATCCTATTGAAATAAAATATTGAACACTACTGTAGCACTTCAAAAAATATTATTTGACACCTACCAACTCACCCAAACTACCTAAGAAAACTTAAGACATGATTGAAATAAACTAACCAACTGTGCAACAACACTTGGAGGAATGAAAAGACACATAAGACCTATATGCAATAACACTTATTAAATAAAAAAACAACCTACCCTAACCTATACTAACCAATAGTGGTGGTATTCAAACAAAACCATTAACTGGGTTTACAAAATAGCAGTAAGGACAATTTTGAAGAAAGAAGAATGTAAACCCAAGAAGAGAACTCACAGATATGAACTAACAATGGTATTGATAATTCCATAAGAAATAGTGATATAATAGTCAAACTATTTAAGGAAGTAGCCAACTCTTATGCTCAAATGTTTTAGGGGGTTGGCCAAAAATCAGGAGAAGGTTTTAATTTAGTTTTCTCCTTTGCACTTCAGGCTCTGCAAAAATTAGAAGGGTGGTCCTTTACAAAATCTTATAATTACATACACAATTCATACCAATATATTATTTATAATAGATATGCTCTCTTAAAGTGACCAAGAATGATAGATATAACAGACTTGATTGACTAGATTCTTGGTAATTTATGCTTATTGGTACCGAGAACATAGAAATAACACTAAAAAATAACCTACAACATGAAGGGAAATGTGATTTTGAAATCTTATTACCATGGATATTAAATCAAAACACATACTCAGACTGGTACCTTAAACTTAGGCCACAAAGTCAAAGAGTAATGCAATTAAATCTTTGAATAACAAATTTTAACCAAATTTTATGAAAGCTAGTATATCAATGCCTTACATTAATATCTTTCAAAATTTACAACCAAATCTACTTAACCATTCTTGTATACTCTCTAAACCCTCAATGTTTCTACTACAACAATTTAATCTATTACTTGAATAGAAGCTATAACATAAAATTTCATATGCAAAAAAATTACAATAGTGAATGGAAATGATCCTTGATCAATTTGTGTTCATAAGTAAAAAGAAGTATGTAATTTAGAAGAAAATTGATTGTAAAATTATTACAATGTGCTCATATACAAAACTAGTACTGTTATACAAAATTAACAATTACATTCATAGTTATTCCTTGAAAACCTAGACATGATTGATACAAACTTAGAATATAGAATCTTTACTTTCAAAATTCTAAGATCCTTAGCAAATGGATCTAAATTCTATTTTATAGAAATAAGGGAGAAACAAGCTTCAAACCAAGGATAAATGTCACATTTTCATTTGAAAATATTGGGCCATCCCACAATAATGGGTTCCAAACTTGGGACATCCTGATTTTTTCCTAAAATCACATATTTTTAGAAAAACTAATGACTTAAGCCTTGAGGGATTCCATATAAAGGGTTTTAATTGAAGAGGGTTAGATAAGCCCCCCTTAGATCAAACCCCCTTGGATAAAACCCCTCTAGTCTTAAAACATACCCACAATGGAGTCTTCTTCACACCTATCAAAATGCTAGCAAAAACACACTTTTTCTTTACCATTTGAGGGATTAAATAAAGTCATTTAAAAATTATGTTTTTCAAGTATGTCTCTTATTATAAGCTTTCCAAAAGTATAATTTTAAATATTTTTAGTTTTATTATATATTTATATTGTATTTCTTATCAATGTTATTTTTTCACTAAATTTTAAGGTATTTATTTCACACACATTAAAAAAAGAAAAATAGAGAAATAAATAAATAAAAAATATGTGTGCACTAGGTATTGATGTTCTTGTTTCATAAAAAAATAAAATTAATACATAGAAAACAAGTTATGTGTGATGACATTCACCTATGTCTTGATTATAATTACTTTAGTTTCAAAAATTAATTAAAGAAAACTATACAATAAAAAATTATGAAAAAATATCCATGCACTAGATATTGATATTAAAAATCTATATATTAAAAATTATAATTTTATCCTTTCAATAAAAAAGTTATGCGTGACGACATAAACGTCACTTTTTAAAAATGTTGTTTACTATAAAAAATAAGTTATTAAAAGTTACATAAAAAATCACAATTCATTTCTATTTAATTTAATTTTTTTTATAATCTACACACAAATCCTCACAAGTCACTAATTCACATTATCTCCAAATTATTAAAGGTTTAGTTTCTATAGGATTCATAAAGTGAAATTTTATAAAAAATGTTGATATTAATTCCAACTTGGCCAAAAAGTGGGACACAATATTGTGGGATGACCCTATTGTCCCTAGGATTAGACAAAAACAAAATAATTTCCTTGCAAAAGATATAAAAGAACCTTCCACTAGAAGACAAAATAGTTGCTGGGGCCATTAACAGAGATATCTTCTGATGTTGTAATGATGAGATAATAGATGATTGTTCAATAAGGCTTCTCCATCCAAGTTGAAAGCTAATTATTTTTAGAAACTATTGGAATTGATATCGAGTGGGCCACAAAAAGACAAAAATGTACCAAAAGTGCATGCATACTTGTAGACAACTGTGAGCTTTGAATGCCATGTCATTAAATGACTTGGATATTCTGATTTAGCTTTGGTGACAAGATAAAAAGTTAAATATTTGCTAGCTTGTTATACTTTTCATCCCATTCTACATGTTCCCTTTTTGATGATCACTGAAAATCAATTATTTGGTTGACATGACACATATATATCAATATCTTACATCTAGGAGTGCACTGGTCTCCTTGCAAAAACGTTCTAATCCAATTTCTGTAGAGATTAACCTATCTATGGTGTTATTTATCAAATTGATGTCAACCTTGTTGTCATCATAGTTGAAAATTGATAGAATATTGGCTAATGCTTTGAAGCCTTCTCTCCACTGATCATAACACTTGAGCTCTTCATTCTCATCCAAAATACTTGGTATAATTTTTATTTCAATACTCTCAAAATGTTTGAATTTGGTTCTTATACATTGTGCCATTTTAACCATGTATGCCTTTAACTCTTTCGCTAGTTTTGCAATGTTGCATGTGGGAATAATTTTGCTTGACATATCATTTGTAATTCTAGTGATCCATTTATTCATGATGCTTCCAAGATGATCTTGATCTTTAGCTACTTTGGCATAAGAATCTTTGAGGGTTGAGTAGGCTTTGTCGAATTCTTCTAACTTTCCAAGAATTTTGGATACCCTATGCCATGAAATATTAGTTACAACATTGCTCATTTTATCATGATGGTCACTTTGAGCATTATTTACTTGCTCTTCAAGCTCTTTAACCTTTTCAACAAGTTCCTCATTCTCCATCAAATTATCTGCAAGCCTTGATGATGAAGAACTTGTTGCTTGTGTCTCAGTTGGAGGAGGTGGTGCCTAAGTTTCTTGTATTTTCATCCTATTGTACTTAGCAGTAAGAGTTACATTATCTTTTAGTAGTTTGTCATAGTCATCCTATAAGTTTCTTGTTGTTGCTTGACTGAATTTTATAGTGTTAACCACTAATGAAGCAACTTGAGGGGAGAAAATATATGATACTATTTTATCATCAACCCTCCTCTCACTTCCTACACTACCTTTGCAACCTGAGGCTTATTGGTGTTTGGTGGAAGGGCCCATGTTACTAGGGTTTCGTACTTAGGGTTGAACCCAGACCCAAGGTATGCTAGCTTTGCTTGCTCTTTTGAAGAGAGTACCTCTTCATCTTTCCATCTAATAGTACCAAGGGCTATTACAAATGCAATATCCCACTCGAGGGGAAATAGCAACCCACTTTCTCTTACTAGCTTTCTCCCCTCTTTAGGGGTAATATTATTGACATCAAAATTTATTTCACTTAAGACCTTTATAACCTCTTCATATTTTGAAGGGTGCACTTCTACTTTTGCTTTATTTAGTTTCTCATGAAACTCTTCCCTTCTAGCCCTTATAATAAAATCTTTGAATTCATTTGACCTGATAAATTTATTTTTAGAGATGAATTATGTATATGCCGAAGATCTTATATCATTTGCTTCATCTCTTCCCATTGTTATATTTATGCCCAATGATGAGGTATAAATAACCTCATGATTATAATAAGCTAAATACCCTTCTTTGTTCTTACCAATCACTCTAGCCATGCCAATTGTTTATTTTTAGGATCAATAATTGTCTAATTTTTATAAAATGATGTATAAATCTTTATTTCTCAAATTGATTGAAATTAGCTAACTAATGTTGATATAATGGTATAGAATTTAAATCATTATATAGGACTTATGCATGACAAAATAATGGAGTGGACTTTATGCAGACTTCAAGTCATTGAAGTTAGAGCGCCGAAAGTTTGGGTGCCAGAAATTTAGGCATGCATAGTGCAAGGATTTCCTTTAAAGCTTTCTATTAAATTTTTTGTTAAGACTTTATGGCTCCACTCAGAGCCTTTATTATGTTTTATGTCACAAGCATCAGTTAGTTGGTTGGTTGTAATTCTTTGTAAGACTTTTTCAATGGTATTCTCCTGCCATCTAAAAATTAGGATTTTGTTGTAATATAGTATAAACATGTGTAATTATCAAAGCAATGATGTGAAATTGTTATGATATGCTTTGAATACTACTCAGCTATGTTCTCTGTGTTACACTTTTATGATATGAATAAATAAATATTGCCAACGTTATTCTGAGTCAATAGTTTTGAGTAATGAAAGTGTTATGAATGGATTACTTTGAAGATGCAAAAGTACCACGTGATTTGAGCTAAACGTAAGAAATCCCGAGAGTTGTCCACTTGAGGGATCTCATAGAGAAAATAAGTATTTTTATGGTTAATACTATTACTTTCATGCTATACATGTTAAAATTAGATGAATGCTATTTTATGTTGAGCTCTGTCATGTGTTCCTACAGGTCATAGTTTTATTTTTACAATCTTTCAGTTCTGTTCATTTGGAAATTTTGGAGCACCCACTCTTGTTGTTAGTTACAAGTCATTAAGAGTACTTTCTGTTAGTATTTAGTCGTTAACCGTTAGTTACCTTCATTTAAATTTCACAGTTTAACTGCAAATATTAATTCTTAGGTAATTGCCATGCTTTCTAGAATATAAATTTGAATGCTTTCTAACTTAAATAATTTCTTGCTTTCTAGTTTAATTTCATATTTATACATTTCAAAAATTTAGAAAATCTTACAAAGAGAGATGGCCAAAATATCCCCTATTGCATACAGCCTTTGGACACTACTCAGTGGACATAACTGATATATTTTTAACTAAAGTGTTTGCATATGATAAATCATAAAAATGTCATCAATTACCTCACATACACAACCAAGACAAAAGCTTTAAAGGCAAAAGTGATCATTTTATTGATAGAAGGTACTTACAACCATACATAGTCTAAAAATTTTCCCTCCTTTTATTTAAGTGGATTTCAAGCGGTTGAAGTTAGAGCACCGAAAGTTTGGGCACCAAAAATTTAGGCGTGTATAGTGCAATGATTTCCTTTAAAGCTTTTTGTTAAACTTTCTGTTAAGACTTTATGGCTCCACTCATAGCCTTCATTATGTTTTATGTCACAAGCATCTGTTAGTTGGTTGGTTGTAATTCTGTTTAAGACTTTTTCAATGGTATTCTCCTGCCATCTGAAAATTAGAATTTTTTGTAATACAGTATAAATATGTGTAATTATCAAAGCAATGATGTGATGTTGTTATGATATGCTTTGAATACTACTTAGCTATGTTCTCTATGTTACACTTTTATGATATGAATAAATAAATAGTACTAGCCTTTTCCTGAGTCAATAGTTTTGAGTAATGAAAGTGTTATGAATGGTTTACTTTGAAGATGCGAAAGTACCACATGTGATTTGAGCTAAACGTAGGAACACCCGAGAGCTAGCCACTCAAGGGATCTCATAGAGAAGATAAGTATTTTTATGGTTAATACTGTTACCTTCATGTTGTTCGTGTTAAAATTAGATGAATGTTATTTTGTGTTGAGCTCTGTCATGTGTTCCAGCAGGTCATAGTTTTAAGTTTACAATCTTTCAATTTTGTTCATTTGGAAATTTTGGAGCACCCACTCTTGTTGTTAGTTACAAGTCATTAAGAGTACATTTTGTTAGTAGTTATTCATTAGCCGTTAGTTACCTTCGTTTAAATTTCACAATTTAACTGCAAGTATTAATTCTTAGGTAATTTCCATGCTTTCTAGAATAGAAATTTGAATGCTTTCTAGCTTAAATAATTTCGTGCTTTCTAGTTTAATTTCTGTTATACATTTCAAAAATTTAGAAAATATTACTAAGAGAGATGGCCAAAATATCCCCTATTGCATACAACCTTTGGGCACTACTCGGTCAACATAACTAATATATTTTTAACTAAAGTGTTAGGACCTTACGACAACTTGTCACTTTTTGGTGCCGTTGTTGAGGACACTTCTTTTCTAGTGTTAATAGGAGACTGCTTGGATACCTCTTTTAGAAAAAAATAGTTGTTAGGCTTCTTTTTCTGCATGGTCAGGAAAGGAGGTCCTTACGGAAGATATGTAACAAACCCCCCCAAAAGATGTTCCAACCACAAGCAAGGAGGTAGAAGTCTCAACTGAAGAATTTATTGAAGAATTGATCAAGCAGGATCAACCTAAGACATCTCATTATATCCTTGATACTTCCCAGCATATCCCTGAGACTTCCCAACATATCCCTGAGACTTTCCAATATACCCCATAAATTCAACCATTAGAGCAACCTTTGAAGAAGAATGCATTCCTATTGACATCATGGCTGATAACGACAATGATGACCCTTTCAATGAAAGGAGAAGAAATTGAAGAGATGGTGATAATGCAAGAGCACAAACATTTACCTATCCTATTGCTCTCAAGGAAGATTAAAATACACATATGAAAAATATTTCACCATCCATTTTACCAACCTTCAGAGTCTCATCCTTTGAAGACCCTGACCAATTCCTTTTTGAGTTTAAAGTTTTGTGTCAGATGTATGACTACAAAAATGATAACAAAAAACTAAAACTCTTCCCCTCAACTCTGAAGGACATTGCAATGCATTGGTTCATGGGGTTAGCATCAAGGTCGATTTCCACTTGGAACGATATGGAGTCTGCCTTTTTGGACAGATACAAAAGTTACTGTAGAGTTAGTGATAGGAAAGACGAGTTATTCTAATTGAGGAAAAACGAAGATGAAAGCTTAGAAGATTACCTAGATAGGTTCATTTTATTATCTAAATGATGTGGTGAGGAAGCTATAAGTTTGGAAATTTTGAAGATGATATTTCTCAAGGGACTTGATGAGGATGCTAGGAGAAGTCTAGATTTGATGGGAAAAGGAGATGTGTCCCAACTTGGACTTGATGATATCACTAAGTTATTCCAAAATTTCTCCCATACTGAAGGATGTATTCGTAAATCTAGTCTTTTTAGAGGTTCCAATGAAATAGGTAAACTGCACGAGTAAATAAAAAATCTCAAAACTAACATTCTTGCTCAACTAAACACCACATTGGATGGAATACAAGCCAAAACACGTAATCCTGAGACCTTATCCATCTATTGTCCTAGGTGTCGAAATAAACATCTACTACGAGAATATCCTTTGGATAAAGTTGACGTTTTCCAAGTTTGTGAAAAGAGTCATGCTATTGATCAAGGTGAGATCCTAAATGCAATAAAAAATTCCAAGAAGAAGACATCTCACACTGAAGAGGAGATCAATATTGTGAACCAAAGACCTGGAGGGAATTTCTCTTATGGCTAGAATTCAAATCCCTCTTGGCGGCCCTCAAATAATTGGAATAATAATTAGTGGGTGACACCTTGGCCTCAAGCACCACCTAATTGGGGACCTTACCCATGGGAACCCCTTGAATGGGTGAACTAACCTTGGGGAACTCCCCAATGGCCAAACCAGACTCAAGAGTAGTGGTATCCTCAAAATCTTGTGCCTCAATGGAATCAAAATCCAAATCAGTTTTATACTGGGCCAAGGAGAATGCCTAACCCATAGCAAAACCTTTTACCAGCTCCTTAGAATCTTGAAAAAAATGAGCAGGTCAACCAACCACAACTTCTAGCACAACCTGTTCCTAATCCAAAGAATAATCATCAAAATACTCTAGTGTATTCAAGAAAATAGGAAAACATGTCTGGAATTAACGCTATCCATTGTGGAAACCTACAGTTGAGGTTGGGAAAAACACTTCCATAGCCTACCATAGTTGAGATCCTGGATGAACCAAACAAAGAATACACTGAAAGGACTAAGACACCTTCCATACCTTTAGAGCAAAACCCAACAAGTAATCAAGACAAGCCCCTTCCACAATCCTCATCTAGAACTCCCGAGTTATCTCAAGAAGAGGACGTCCAACGTTCAACAAATATTTTAAACAATGATTCTACCATGAAAGATAAAACTCAAGCCCCTTTTCCCTAGTGTCTCAAAATAATTGCCTTGAATAACCCTCCAGAAATGACTTTATCCACTGAAACCGTGTTAATACAAGAAATTAAACTTCAAATTGAGGTTCCTTTGTTACAGGTGATCAAAAAAATTCTTGAACTAAACCAACTAATTAAATAGTTGTGCATAAAAACACTAGGAAGGAAACCAAAATGGATTAACATTGCGCACATAAATGGATATCTAGTTGACCTTATGGCTAGAAAACCGTTAACCCCAAAATATGATGACCCAGGTAGTTCACTCATAACAGTGACAATCAATGAGGTAGCAATACCTAATGCTCTTGTGGACTTAGGAGAAACCATTAATGTCATGACGGTGGTTGTTATGGAAAAATTGGAGCTCACTAATTTGTGTCCCACAACTACCATATTGCAAATGGAAAATCAATCCATAGCTGTTCCCAAAGGTGTCATAGAAAATATTCTTGTTAAGGTTGATGGTTGGGAATATCCAATAGATTTTCAAATAATCTAGTCCCTTACACCCAAAGACAGTTATCCAATAATATTAGGTCTACCGTGGTTAGCTACAGTTGCAACTAAGATCGACTGCAAAGTAGGAGGAATGACCATTTCACATGGTTCCAATAGATAATACTTATTCTTGTATCCCCCTACTCAACCTGCTGAACATAACCAAGTTTGGGTTGATGAACTGGATGGTGCTAATAAACAAGAGAATCTAGCCTCACTTGCTATGGTAGTCATTAAACAACACGGTGAAGAGTTGGAAGATGAACTGGAAAAGAATATGCAAAATATTACAATGGACTTAAGTGATGAATATTTTTTAGAAGTGGAAGATATTTTAGAACACCCAATTAACGTTGATCACACTAAATTTGATTACACCAACTTCACAGGGTTACCTTGTCCTCCGAAAAATATCATTCTAAAAATGGATCACTTCTTTTAAGATATTGCCAGACTCCATAGAACTATACCGTATAGCTGTCCTCTCAACACCTTAACCAGAGAAGTTTATACTGTCACCTCCAACTACCCAGGAGTTAAAACCCTCATGTTACTAGAGACACGGAAAATATACCAATCACACTTGATCCTGATTACTAACACCGCTTCGTCCTGAATCATCCCCTTTGCTAATCATTTAATCGAATAACCCTTATTTGATTAAATTCATCATATTTTATCCCTTAATTAAATAAGTGAAATTTATCTAATTAAGTTGTCGTCTCCTGTTAATTAAATAAATCAATCTTATTTAATTAACCCTATAGTTTCTATTTAATTAAATAATCCACTTTATTTAATTAAATCTCTAAAGTCATTTCTATTAAGTTAAATAAACCTTATTTAATTTAATCTAACATCATCCCTCTTTAATTAAAAAAATCAAAATCTTTATTTGATTAAATATAAATCATATTCTTCTCAACTTTGATTTAAATCAATCCAAAAATATAAATCAAATTGTCACATCAACTAATCTCCTTTTAATTTAATTAAATCTTGATTAAATTAATTTTAATCGCCTAAATTCTCTAGATTTTGCCACTTGCTCAATAAATCATTTCTTTTGATTTAATAAATCTCCTAATTACTTTCAACATGGCATCAAAAGGGGAATATTCTTCCAAGTTTGAAAATCCCTCCAAATGGATTTGTCCTTCCAACAAGGCATTCATTTCCTCTTACATGTCCTTGTGCATTGAGCCAAGTGGCATTTAAGTCATTTCTTTCTCCCTCCAACATGTCATTTCATAAATTTGAAATTCCAACTAATATCGTTTATTTTGCACATTCATCAAAATATGCTCATCCTTCCTCCATTCATATCTTGACAAGTGGCATTTGGGCATTGGATGTTGAATGATCCCACATTCCTCCATTTTTCTCATTCTTCCATCTTGTTCTTCTATAAATAGAAGGCTCTTCTTCTCATTTTGGATCCACAACTTAGAGCAAAGTTACTATCTTCATATTTAGAGCAAATTCATCCATTTCCATAGCATTTTTCCATCATCATAGCTAGGTTATTGTAGATTTCACCAAGGAAGCACATTGTTCATCATCATCAAGTGGATCAATCTTCATGAAGCTTGCAAAGGAGTTGGGAAAGGTCCAATTTCCACATCAAATTGGCACCAATTCCTCCATGGGATTGAGAGTTTGCATGCTTAAATAGGATTTAATAGCTATTCTTGTTTTGTTCTTCATTTCTTTCCTATTTTAAGCATTGTAGATGAATTGCATGGGGAATCTTAGTTCTAACTTGCATATGGATCTAATATTGTGTTGGTTTGCTATGTTTGTGTAGGTCTAGGATTGGGGTTCACATTTTGGTGCTAGAAGGAGGGAAAATCTCAAGATATTATCACATTTTTGGACAAAATTATGTGGTTTTTTGTGTCTACAGGAAACTGTGCCGCTATCAGTCCAGCGGTGCCATACATCGACATTGCAAACTCCAAAATCCACCACTAAAGTCTTCCCACCCAAAAATTCAAATTTTCAAACTCTGACGTTAGGCTATTTTCCTGTCGCTGAATTTTTCAAATTCCAAACTGTGCCGCTGATCAAAATAGCACTGCAATTGTGCTCTCTGGTCTTGCTGTAGAGTGCCGCAGTCAGACATAGCAATGTTATATAGTGCCATTGACCTTTCTAAATTGTGACGCATATGTAGGTTGCGCCACTAGGGTGGGGTAAAAGGTTAAATTTTAAGTTATTTTGACATGTGCTTTTTTAGATTTGATCATTTTAAGCTATTGACTTGTTTTCTACCTCTATATTACTTGGAATAATCAGTTTTTGTAGGTGGAAACAAGGAAGGAGCAAGAAGAAGTTTGAGTCATGGCATCATCTCTTTATTGTATCAAGTGTTTTTAAACACTTTTGGGAATGATTACAATTCCAAATTTAGGGATTTTGTTTCTTCAAGCTCTTTAGGACTCACTAATTTCAATTTGAGTTTAAAACGAACAAGACAAAAGGTTTAAAAAGAACTTTATGCAAACTTACTAGATTTTGTTTAAGGTTAACAATTGAACAAGCAACTTTCACTTTTCCTTTTGGTGCTTTAAAAAGAATCCAATCATTGCTTTGAAGGTTTAAAATGAACATGTGCATTTCTATTTTGCAATCACTTACCCAAAATAATATCATCTAAAAGACATATGCGCTTCTCTCACACCTCACAGTGATCTTGAGAATCAAAAGGCTTTTGGTGATATTGGGTTGTGTAAGTGATTTCCTCCACATTTCAATTTGGATTCTAAAATTGGACAAATCTTGTGAGTGTGAGTGAAACATATCGCGTGTGTTCTCTCTTTGTTTCTTAGCAAAGATTGATCGAACTACGGATGTGTTTGCTTGCTTTTGTTTAATCTTAGAGGGTCTGCCTTGTGGGAAAAAGTAATCACCCAAGGGAATGACCCAACTGGGAACAAACTAAAGCCAAGCGACTTCCAACTGGTATATAAGTGTGGGTACTTGAGGAAAGGAAAGTATCATGAGGATTGTTATGATAAGAAGGGCAACAATGGTCTCTTTCTGCATGGATGATCCCCCACGAATGGAATGCCTAAATTAAAACCCCTTGTTTAAAAGACCAAAATCCTTAATCTATTTGTTTGTGCAAGAACGGTCATTCTGAAGCCGCCCCACATTTTTATGGCTTTTAGTAGAGATGAGGAGTATTCCATGGGAGAGTCATGGGTACTGATGCTTGGATGACCTGAGAAGTGAGTGCACTATAAGGGGGAGCCTGTGTGGTCAAACATCTAATCATTTGCTAAAAGTAGGCGTAACTGGATTTATGCAAGTGGGGATTCAACAAATATTGTCTCAAATATCCATAGGGTTGTGCATGTTCTTGAAATCAAAACAGTTTGCTTGATCTTAAACATTGGAAAACAAACATTCAACATGATCATCAAAATCTCAAACCCTTTAGGAAGCAAATATCTTTGACAAAATTCAAGTGTTATTACTTGCCCTAGGGATTCTATCCTTAGAGGTTTCTAAGCATTTGGATTTACATCTCAATTTGCTCACTAAAGTCAACAATAGGGAACCTTTGCCTTAATTTCCTTGATTTCCACATAATGGACCTTGTGGGATGAGAAGAAATTGGGACATTGGACATTCAGTTTGAAAGTGTAAAACCCCATCCCACAACCTAGAGGACGATGCAACACTGCGGAAGCCCAACAATTTTTTTTTCTTAAAAGGTAAAACAAGACGAGTAAAGTATCCTACTCTAACCACATACATCCTCTAGGCTACGCAACACATCTACATGCGAACACCATTACTTATAAAATTAAACCAACCATAGCATATAAATATTAAACTCAAGATACAACATACAACAAAGCATTAAACCATTGCAAGATAAATCTAACACATAGAAATGTATTGAACATGTTTCCACAGATACACCACCACATAACATCCAATACACCACTAAATCCAATAATGAATAGATCATAAATATTATTACAATTACATCACAAAGGTTCACCTTGATATAAATGAGGTACTACAATTATACATAATGATCCACAGTTACAATGAAGAGAAGAACAACTCCAAAGAACTACACGAGCTCCTCGAACAAGAAGATCCCACCATCATGAACAGGAAGAGAAACTCAACAGTGTAAGATGCACACCACCCAACCATATGGTACCCGTAGGCCCAACCCCCATGCTAGGAGATAGTAAAAGGTAACCAAGAAAATCCTACTACCTCTAGACACAGGCCATAAACAAAATAATCACAGTACAAGTCACAAGGACAATGGTCACATTGCTTCCAGAATCACTGAATCAATTACAAACATAATACCAATAAATCGACTGTTGTCATAGGAGGAGTGTCATCACAAAGGTTGCATTGGTTGTCCAAAGGAGATCTTCCTAGGTCCCGACCCCCCTTTAGGGTTATCTTGGTAACCTCTCACAATTTTGGCCCCACATGCACACCAGTGTGGAATCGGTTATCTTTCGAGAAGAAAAGATAATGATCTAGCCATTCTAGGCATTCCCGACTCATCTCAAGTCTCATACAATCCCTTGAGCCAATGAGTGAGGCTAATTATCTTGTTAAATGTGTTAAGCTAATAGATTATTTAATTCCCACTTGATTATACTGATTCCCACACGAGTTGTCCTGGGACCATTTCGTGTCCTGGCCCTCGCTAAAAGCCACTCCCCTATCGACAACACATAACTTAAAAACCACATGCCAAGGGTAGACAGTGCACTAAAAACTGGCAACAATAACCATTACACCTCAAAAGGCAACACATCTCTACGGATGTCCAATACTGAATCCCAATATGTGCACTACCCAAGAAATCTCAAAGGGTGAACTAAAGTTACAACAACCCCTTTTCACAAATTACAACTCTGGAAGACTTAGATTCTCGTAATAACAATTACTTCCCTCCCAGTACACAATTACAGAAACACGCACTTTTAAATACAATTCAAGAAAATAAAAAATGCTACCATTCGGATTTCCTAAATCCATTAAAATCAATTTCGCATATTAAAATGCACCATTTAAATATATATAATTTCCAACTTACAATTCAACAACGAATTAAACTAATTGTTCATCTTCTAGTTTTCACAAGTACTCATAAACTTAAATCAATTTTCTCAATAAAATAAATCAATTATTTCAATTTAATTAATCATGCTTTAACAATATTTATTGTTCTACTCACGCATTAAATAAATATATTTAATATATATATATATAAAATTAAAATATATATATATATATATATATATATATAAAATAATATATATATATATATATAATTAAAATATATATATATATATACATATTAATATATTATTTAATTAAATAATTAAATACAATTTCCTCAAATTCCATTTTAAAAATAATTACAATACAATTACCACATTATATAAATATATAATATATATATATATATATATTTACACATAAAACATAAAATACATATTATAAATAATATGTATATTATATATTATATGTATAATATATATATACATAAATATATAATATATATATTAAATAAACAAAGAACCCGTGTACGAATTCCGCTACGTAGATACCGTACAGACTGCACCAACAGAAAGGACGGTGGAAGATGCTGCCTGTGTCAGCGCCTTCCCCACATACGTGTGGAGGGTGCTACCATAGCAGGCCGTCCCCACCTTCAAAACAAAGGTAGCGATGGGAATTCATTCCCAGCGCCCCCTTCCTAACTATGATTTCATAAATAAATTCAACACTGAATTTAATTCACCATATGACGATTTTGCATAATTTCACTTAAAAGATAAAATTTCCTCAGGGAATTTTCAATACTAAATTAAATACAATAATTTATATAAAATATATATATGTATATGTACATATATATTACAATATATATGTATATATATATATATTTATATAAAATTAATCCAATCACTGGTTCAAATTGAGCAAATAAATTACATAGAAGAAGTTTTCTACAGGAAAGCTCAGAAATTTCATTTTCCTAGATAATTAAAAGAAATAGGGAAACCGAACAGAATAATGATTTTCTACAGAGATCTATAATTTCCTTCTGTATCAATCTATTTCAAATGAACAAATTACATAGAGGATTTTTAATTGTTTTCTACAGAGGTTCAACTTTCACGACAATCTTTTAAAAGAAAGAAACAAGAGCTTCTACAGTATAGAAAATCTTTTCCTAAACATTTCCAAATTGCATTACAGTAATAAAAACAACTTTTCAATTCAAAATTCACAAAAACAATAAAGGAACCTGTTCCAAAAGAACTGTTGCCTCAAGAAATGTTGCCGAGCTTCTCTATAGCTTCAATTTCCCAATGCAGCCAAAGCTTCCTCCAGTGCAATTGTCTCTTTCTAGAAAACACAACAATACCACAACCAAGAATTCTACAACAAGATTCTAAAACAAAAACCTCTGAGAGATCCACAATTTCCTCAGCAAATTCTTTCCACCAAACCCCAAAAAGAAACTCTTCCTGTGAAAACAACTTTCTTCTCTTTTTTTTCTCAATATTTTCTCTGAGAATCAATTTACAACAATAAGATCACAAATTTCTAACTCACAGTTATCCCAACAAAATATATTTTCCCTCAACAACCAAAGATATTTTCCAACCACATGCATTTAAATAAAATAAAATAATTTACTAATTGCAATCAATTTAAATACTCTTATTTATTTAATTACCATTTATTTTTAATAATAAAAATTACTCAACAACATAACTAAATTAAATTAATTAATTAATTTATTCTAAAGCCTTCACAACAATAATTCAATTAATTAAATATTTAAATCAAATACACATTTAATCTACCGAATTAAACTTGCACAATAATAAAATACTTAGAACCACAATGATAAGGCTAAGACCAAAATTCAAACTGACGACACACTGTACTAGGGTAAATGTATGACTAGGTAGCCCATTACTATCTCCCAATATTACTGTAGAGTAGTGGACATGCTTAGACCTGTGAAACTAGGTGAAGCTAATGTCCTGTACCTGCAATCCTGCAACAAGCAAATGTCGCACATGTATACAAATAGTAATTCATACACACTGTGAAGAGAGAATCATGGAAATCATAGGGAACTCGCAAGTGAGTGATGCAATACCGTTCTCTTCACCAATACAATGTCACATCAACTGACGAGATAATATATCAATTAAACTACAATAAGCATATTTAGCAATGTCATCACAACTAAGCATCTATGCAAACATAAAGCATATTAACATAATCACCATGCAAATAATGTGTCATCACAATGATATAGTCTATCATCGCTCCACTGTCAGCGATAGAATAACAATAACATAAGATAAAGTCTAACAAAGTATCTGAGCTTTCAAGAAAACATAACAAATCAGAGGGGTGTCACATCCACCCCCTCTAGGATCAGGCTTACTCCTGGAAGCCTGCGAACAAGTAAGGGTAGAGCTCCCTCATCCTGGTAGCATCTTCCCATGTAGCAGAAGTGTCATCTCTAGGATCCCACTAGACCCTCACCTGCTCAATATCTCAACCCTTGAGGGTGAGTCTCCTGTGCTGGGTAACGACCATGGGCTCCAAAGCTAGCTGCCCGTCCTCTACCTATAAAGTAGTCCAATCAAGGATATGAGAAATGTTAGGATGATAAGGTCTAAGTATAGAAACATGGAACACATCGTGGATGCGCGAGAGAATGGGTGGTAAAGCAAGGCGGTAAGAAACTGGCCTAATCTTCTCTAGAATCTCAAAAGGCCTAAAAAAATGAGGTACGAGCTTAGAACCCTTTCCATAATGGATCATACTCTTCCTCGGTCGCACTCACAAGAAAAATTAGTCACCTACAACAAACTGGCGATCCACATGGTGTGCATCTGCGTACTTCTTTTGTTTATCCTATGCAACTACTAAATGCTCTCTGGTCTGAACTACCTACTGCTCCATATCTTGTAACATATCTGGACCCAATAGAATCCTATCCTCCAACCTGTCCAAACTCAATGGAGTCTGACACGGCCATCCATACAAAGCCTAAAAAGGTGCCATGCCAATAGAACTCTGAAACCCGTTGTTATAAGCAAACTCTACAAGATAGAGATAATCTTCCCATCGTGTTTGTTGGTCCATGACATACATGTGAAGCATATCTTTGAGGATCTGATTGACCCTCTCAGTTTGTCCATCCATCTCTGGGTGATATGCTGAACTGAAGTTCAACTATGTCCCCATAGCATGCTGTAATGATGTCTAAAGAGCCGAAGTAAACACGGGATCCCTATCAGAAATAATCTGACGTGGAATACCATGCAACCTCACAATGTCCTCCATGAACACCCTAGCAACTGATGAAGCATTATAGGAGGAACAGATAGGTGAGAAGTGTGCTACCTTCGTCAACCTATCTACCGTCACCATAATCGCATCATGTCGTCGCGAAGAGTTGGGTAAACCAACAATGAAATCCAATGAAATGATGTCCCATTTCCACTCAGGAACCAAATGAGGCTGTAGAAGGCTAGCTGGATGCTAGTGTTCAGCCTTAACTCGCTGACACTCCAAACACCGTGATACATAATTGACTATATCCTGCTTCATACCTACCCAGAAATAAAGTGGTCACAGATCGACATACATCTTCTTCACTCCAGGGTGAGCTGAGTAAGGTGCCTGATGTGCTTCTATCAAAATCAAGGTACGAAAACCTTCTGAAGATGGAACAAATATACGTCCCATGTATCGCAACAACCCATCTGCCTCCAAAGAATATCCTGAGTACCTGCCATCCAAAGTCCTGCCTGACTCAATCTCAGACCTTACCTCCTAGTACCAGCTATCTGTAGGAAGTGCGGTAAGAATCCGACTCCTCAAATCCACAGTAAGAGTCATCTTAGACAGTTCGTGCCTTCGTCGACTAAGAGCATCGGCCACTACATTCTCCTTCCACTAGATGTACTTCACCTCAAAATCGTACTCACAGAGAAACTCCATCCATCGCCTTTGCCTAGCATTAAGGTTAGGTTGTGTAAATATATACTATAGAATCCGATGATCACTGTGTAACTCAAAACGATGGCCCAATAGAAAATGTCTCCATCGAGTCAAGGCATGTACCACTGCAGCTAACTCAAGATCATGCGTAGGGTAGTTCAACTCATGATCATTGAGCTTGCATGACTCATACGCAATGACTCATCCATCCTGCATCAATACCGTACCTAGCCCCTCTAAAGAAGCATTGACACATATAACAAAGTCTCCTGTAGGATCGGGTACTACAAGAATCGGTGTGCTAGTCAACCTCTCCTTCAATGTATGAAATGCAGCCTCGCTCTACTCTGACCAATCGAACTTCTTCCCTTTCCTCTGAAGAGAAGTAATAGGGTGACCTACCCTAGAAAAGTCTTGAACAAACTGCCTGTAGTAACCTGCTATCCCCATAAAGCTACGTATCTCTGCCACATTCGCGGGCGCAGGTCAATCCATGATTGCCTAGATCTTTGTAGGATCCACTGCAATTCCCTCTCCTGATATAACATGTCCAAGGTATTTGACCTCAGTTTTGAAGAACTCACACTTAGACAAGTTGGCATACAACTTATTATCCCTCAGACACTGCAATACCTACCTCAAGTGTTCTTCATGCTCCTCAATAGTCCTGGAATAAATCAAAATGTCATCGAGGAATACCACTATAAACCTATCCAGGTACGTACGAAAAACTTCATGCATCAGGCTCATGAGTACCAATGGCGCATTTGTCAACCCAACGGTACCACTGTGAACTCATAGTGGCTGTATCATGTGCAAAACATTGTCTTATGAATATCAGCCTCTACAATCCACAATTGATGGTATCCTGACTTAAGGTCAATCTTAGAAAAGATTGTCGCACCTTTGACCTGATCAAACAAGTCATCAATCCTGGGTAGAGGGTATCGATTCCTGATGGTGACGTTATTTAACTATCGGTAATCTATGCAAAGACGAAGAAATCCATCCTTCTTCTTCACAAAGATCACCGGTGCTCCCCAAGGTGATACACTAGGGCGAATGAACCCCTTCTCCAACAAATCCTCAAGCTATAGGCTGAGCTCCTTAAGTTCTTGAGTCGTCATGTGGTAAGGTGCTCATGAAATGGGTTTAGAACCAGGTAAAAGATCCACCTTGAAGTCTATGTCACACTGAGGTGGCATCCCTAGAATATCATCTAGAAATACATCTGCATATTGCTGAAGTATGGGGTGGCTATCTACGGAAAACTTCTCCTCTCTATCCCCCATCTCCAAATCATCTACTATAACAACAAATAACTAGAATCCCTGTCAAACACACCTTCTCAACTGCATAGCTGAGATCATTCTCAGAGATATAGGCCTCTGGATCCCTACTAACTCTACCTCACTTCCTGATGCATCAGTGCATAGTATCAACTTGCATCGACAATCATTCACGGCCCTGTGAGCATCGAGCCAATCCATCCCTAACACTATGTCATAAGAACCTAATGGTATAACATGGAGATCTACAGTGGTGTGGAAAGAGCCAATCTTCAGTCTACAATTTGGTACAAAGGAATGTAATACAACCCTAGCACTAGATGCTAACTCAACTTGCCACTTACCCTCTTGCCTCACTGCTCCCAGTCTATCACGTGCCACAATGGATGATGAAATAAATGAGTCAGAGGCTCTTGAATCAAACAATATGGTAACCCAGTTACCTTGCAACATACTTGTAGTCTCCACCACTGTACTCTAGTGGTCAGCCTAACGGTTATTAACCACAACAAATACACGGTGTCCTCTGCCTGCATCCCCTACAGTCAGCTCTGACACCGTTGGCCTTTGTGTATATCCTGATGTGTCCTTATTGGGACACTGCCGAGCTATGTGATCCTGTTGGCCACAAGTGAAACACTCGGTACCTCTACCATAGCCCCTACCACCAAAAGGTGCACTGGACTGCTGAACACTACCCCTAAAGGTAGACTGAGAACTCTGTGCTAGCTAATCATTACTAAAGCATTTAACACGCCTCCAATTCTGATCACCTCCTATTTGATATCTGTCATTATGTCTAGGTGGAAAATCCTTTCATTTTCCTTGAGAGTTCTGGTATTGTCCACTATGTGCTGGTGTCTTCTATGCCCTTGGTGGTCCATCTCCTTGTGGCTGTCCACTGTGTGCACTAGTCCCTATGGCTGAAGTGCTGCCCACCTATACTCCAACCTGACCACCTAAGGCCATCGCCAAATTATCCTTAATAAGTCTGGCCTTATCTACTGCCACCTCCATGGCCTTGGGTTCAGAAACCCGCACACCTCCACTGATTCGGGCATTTAAGCCCCTAAGAAAGTGTTGCACCAACATGCCCTTGTCATCACCTATGCCTGCATACTATTTGAGCTCGTAAAAATGACACTCGTACAACTCTACTGACATAGTCATCTGCCATAGAGTATGGAACTCATCCCCAAGGCGCTGTCGCCAATGTTTTGAGAGGAATCTAGCACGAAACCTCTCAAGAAACATCTCCCAAGATACGATACCGATATCAATATGGAGCTTTTGCTCCTCTAATCTCCACCATGTGGAGGAAAATCCTCTGAAGTGCATAATCGCACATTTGGCTCTAGTATTGCTACCATATGGGTGCATAGAAAAGCATCTGTTTAGGTCAATCAGCTAGGTCTTTCCCTCTAAACCACTGCCTGATCCATCAAAAATGGGGGGTCGAGCCCTAAGTAAATCCCTCATGTGTGCAGCTACAACTGCATCTGATTGAGCTGGTACATCCCTCTCTCTAACAACAATCTGATCTACCTCTTGCCTTGGACTAAGACGGGCAAGAGTCTCCTCCAATAACTGATGCAACTATGTGCCCTCGATCCCTGGTGGATCTGGATCCTGAATACCACCTCTCGGAATGTTCTGAGAAGCCTGTTGCTCCTCACGGTCAGAATCATGAGAAACATGCAAATGTGAGCTGCGGACTACCCCCGTGTTTGCCTCCACGACCACGACCTCGACCTCTCCTAGGTGGCATGATCCTGCACAAACACACCAAGGTGTAAGACAAGATATGCAACTTAAATCCTACGCAAAAACTTAATGGTTCCAACATTAACCCAAAGTTCCCAGTGTTTAAACCTAGGCTTTGATACTGAGTGTAAAACCCCATCCTACAACCTAGAGGGTGATGCAACATTGCAGAAGCCCAATTTTTATTTTTCTTAAAAGGTAAAACAAGACAATTAAAGTATCCTACTCTAACCACATACATCCTCTAGGCTACACAACATGTCTACATGTGAACACCATTACTTATAAAATAAAACCAACCATAGCATATGAATATTAAACTCAAGATACAACATACAACAAAGCATTAAACCATTGCAAGATAAATCTAACACATAGAAATGTATTGAACATATTTCCATAGATACAACACCACATAACATCTAATACACCATTAAATCCAATAATGAATAGATCATAAATATGAAAGCCTAATCAAGAATTGTTTGTGGTAAAAGGAAGTCATTAAGCAAAGCTAAGAAAAAATTGAGCCTCACACATGTGCTCTTTCAAATTATTTCCTGAAAGATCAAGATCCGAAAACTGAAGACCAAAGGTCTTAGTCAAAAATATCGCAAGAAAAGGTTGTCTATGCTTTACGAGTTTAGAGAAAGATTGACCTTCAACTTTTACAAATGTTCATCAAGGAACAATCCAAATTTGTACTCATTTTACTATTGTCAAAATCCTACACTTTTTCAAAGGTTTGAGTATCTCACATAGAAAGTACTAGCATGTTATCCAAAACCTTGGTCTAGTAAACACAAGTCTTTCTAAGTCTCTTAGGATCAAAATCAAACTTTCATCCATCCTTTAAACATCAAATCAAAATTCACCTCACAAACAAATCTTGTCAATGTTGAAACAATCCTTTATGCTAAACTTTGGGAAAATCCTCTTGAAACCAAAAATAAAAACAAATCCAAAATCATCTTGCTTGAGTATGTGTGTATAGATGAATCCTTCTTTTCAAACTTGGTCAAATTATCATCTCATGGACAAGTTTGCTCGAGGACAACATCTAACCTCCTAGAGTGTATGAGTTCATTATCCAAAATCAAAATCAAAATCAAATCAAATCAATCCAAAATAAAAAATTAGAACATCAAATCCAAATTCCTAAGGTTTAGCATCCCCCTCAAGGTTTTCTAAAAGTTCAATCATCCACCAATCCTCCACCTTTCATTATCACCATCATCATCATTTTGATCCTCATTGTCTTAGACTTTCTTTTTTGCACCTAAAGATTAAATCAATCCAAATAATTAGAGGTTCATCTCTTACATTCTTGAAAATTGGTTCTCATTTTATGGTTCAAACTAGATCACAACACAAGAATAACATGGAGATGAACAAAGAAACATCAACTTCAAGTGACCTTTGTCAAACCAATACTGAAATCAATCCCGTTGGATCAAGCAATCCCCTATCCAATTTTCCTTTATCATCACAAAATCCTCAAGAGGAAGCCCAAGTGGAAGACATCACCAATAATGTCTTAGGGATGACACAAGATGAGATCATTGAAATGGTTCAAAATATCAAAAGTCATAGAATCGTCAATACCATGATGAGACTCAATCCCTCCCAATACATGCTTGAATTAGCTAAAGAAGGGGCTAAACTCCCTTCTGATTTTTCTGTAAGCACTATTGTGGAGAAGCCTCCTGAGATCATGACCCCAATCTCATCCAAACTCCTAATATCATCCAAACCTCCATTCTAATGCATTACCCAAAGCATCCCTCAAATCAAATCATCCATAGCCCCAAATCAACCCATTGATAACAAGGGGAGCTCATTTCTTAATGCACTACAAACACATCCCCTTATGAATAATCAAGATTTGGATGTGAACACTATCTTGGGCCAATCCATCCCATTGAATCAATTACACCCACATGTTCCACTCACTTATCAAGCCCCTAATGACCCATCATCATCTTTTTGTGCAACATCAACATACCCTCTCAACACACAAACCTCTCTTCCTATGACTTCACAAGGAGGAGGTGGGCTATTTGGACCAGGGGGAATCTTTGACCCTTCATCTTCATTTTCACAAGGGAGTGTACCACCCATATTTACACCAATTCTACCTTTTCCATTAACATCCACATCACTTCTTGGTTTGGGGTTACCTCCTTTACCACCACTCAATCAAAATCAAAACAACCCCTTGATCATCAATCAAAGCATCATACCGAATCCTCTGACCTTGACATCGATATCACAATAGATGGAAACCATCCCAATAATGCAAGCAACCAACACATCATCTACCATCCCCAAATACCTCAAAACATGGTCTCTCAAGGACCAATCATATCAATCACGCCATCCACTACATAAGTCCCAATCATTAATACAACGGTGCCTCTCATCACAACAATGAACACCATTTTGAACCCACCACCACCGCCATCATTAGAATCGAACACAGTAAACCAATATAGCATTGTGTTGCAAGCCACTCAACAAGCTATCTATCAAAAAGCACTTTAGCAAATTCAAAGTTAACAAGCTGCGTAGCTAGTTGCTCAACAAGCTACCTAAGCTGCTCAACTAGCTCAAGCCACACACAACAAGTGCAACAAGCACAACAAGCACAATGGACTACTCAAGCCTAGACCTTATTACAACAATAGCAAGCTAACCAAGCCACTCAAGCCACCCAAGCTGCTCAAGCTGCATAAGCTGCACAAGCTGCCCAACAGGCGCAAGTCCAATACCAAGTTCAACAAGCACAAGAACAAGCTCAATACTAAGCACAGCTGCAAGCAACCCAACAACAAGCATACCAACAAGCATACCAACAAGCCTTGCAACAATATCAAGCACAACATGAAGCAACATTACTAGCCCAACAACAACACGACCAACAACAAGCATTGTTGGCGCAACAGTAGCAAGAACAACAACAAGCGTTGTTGGCACAACAACAAATGCAGGCATATCAACAAGCCTTGATCACACAATAGATCTCACAAAAAGTTCCCACCAACACACCCAACACTCCATCCATCACTCAAACACCTCAACCACTCCAAAACACATTCACTCCACCCCTTGATCTACAAGATGATGTAACAAAACAAATAAAATTTCTCTTGCAGCAGGTGCTCGATCTCCAATCAGGGAAGACAACAAAGACACTAAGAAAATTGTGCCCCTATCCGTTCAATAGGATTCTTGTAATGGTACCTTTCCCAAAGGGGTTTGAGATCCCTAAATCTGACAAATATCTTGGGCTTGGTAACCCTAAAGATCACATCAAGGAATTCTAGGTGCATTGCATGGAGGTCATATATGACGATACGTATTTGATGCAACTATTTCCTTGAAGTTTGGTTGGTCCCACCATGGAGTGGTTCTCTTACCTTCCTCCTGGCATCAAAAAGTTCCAAGAGATCGTAGACGCATTCATAAAAAACTATGCCTTCAATATCGGTATGGATGTTAGTCTAGAGGAATTATCTGCACTTAAACAAGCTAAAGGGGAATCATTCACTTCCTTCTTGCAAAGATGGTGATCCAAGGCCAATGGGAGCAAATGGGCAATGCTTGAAGAGCAACAAGTTTGCACCATCATCACCAACCTTGAGAAAACCTTGGCGTTTCATCTTAAGGTACAATGTATCACCACTTACTACCAATTGATCCCCAAGGCGCTTCGCATCGAACGAGCCCTTATTGCACAAGAGGGAACACTGTCATATCAAGAAAACCAAGACAATCTTCCATCCACCAGCTATAATGAGAAACCTCGCACGTGGTTAAGAAACAAAAATGTCACCAACGATGGTGTTGTGGATGCCAAGGTCATAATCAGTGCTCCGAAGCAAAAGACCCAAACCTACCAACAACTACAAAACAACAATCGAAGCAACACACAAACCAATGCAGTATCACAACAACCAACCAAAAATTAGGTCAACAACCTAAATAATCAAGGAGGACCACCTCTACAAAATAGAAATCCCCCCAAGCGAAAGTACACCACCCTTGGGGAACCCATTGAAGTTGTCATGAAGAAACTAATAAAAAAAAATCTCATTAAGATTCCCACATATGAGAACTATCAAGAACCCCAGGTCAAACCACTGTGGAACAATGAGAATCACCTATGCGATTTCCACAAAATAAAGGGCCACACAAAAAATAGTTGCATGAGGTTGAAAAATCTAATCCAAGACCTCATTGATGACCAGATTATAAATGTTGAGCAACCAACTGGAAATCATAACTTGAAAATATACATGAATCCGATGCCGGATCATAACCAAGGGAACAACCGTGGAAAACAAAAGTATGGCAATGTGAACCATGTGTATGATCACGTTGTCACATCCATTGATGAAATGGTCACCGTTGTCACCATCAAAGGAGCCCAAGCTGATTATGGAGTCACCACACGCGGCGACAAAGTCACCATTGCTGGACCATCACAACTAACTAGAGCATCCACTTCAAATTCAAGAACTGTTCTTAATGGCTATAATGTCCTAGACCAACTGAAAAGAACCCCAACTTAGATCTCCATCATGGAGTTGCTGAAGATATCCCCCACCCATAGGAAAATCCTAGAGGAAGCATTAGCTTTATCCATCGTCTCCATGGATCTAGATGCTAACTAGTTTCAAGCTATGGTCGAAAATGTCACCACCTCAAGCTTCCTAACATTCTCCAATCAAGACTTCCCCGCACAACCATCTCACAATCATGCACTCCACCTTGAAGTCCTGGTTCATAAAAACAAAGTCAAGAGAGTCTTGGTGGATGGGGGTGCAGGTCTCAACATTTGTTCTGTCAAATTAATAAAGAATCTATGATTCTTAGAAGATGCCATTGAAAAAGGTAAGGGCATCACAATTAGAGCTTATGATGATCAAGAAAGAGTGTCTCAAGGCACTATCCAACTCCCTATTCAAGTAGGGACTACCATTATGGAAACCACATGCCAGGTACTTGAAATTTATTTACCCTATAACATCCTTGTGGCATCCATGGATCCATGGGATGCAAGCCATCGCTTCCACCTTCCATCAATGTGTCAAGTTCCCATACCAAAATTAGGAGGTCACAATTCATGGTGATCCCGAACCCTTTGCCTATTGGAAGAGCCTGGAAGCAAAATATTATAAAATCCCCCAAGTTCCGAAAAATGATGAAGGCCCCACCACTCCGTATGTAGACCCAACTACATTATCCTCCACTTCTGAGAAAAAGACACCTAGCATCCCTGACATATCCGAAATCAAGGTCATTATCCAGGACAATGGGAGTGGGGACTATAGAATGAAGAAAAGTGCTTTTGTCATAGGAGAATTACCTCAATATCCTAGGACTCACGGGCAACCCCAACCGACTGAAACATCATCCCATAATTTCAAAGTAGACCCATCTAGATTTAGATCTTGGGGGGATCTAAGTCAAGAAATAGTAGATGAAAGAGACATATCTAGTATCTTATATCAAGATGAAAGTCACGTGCCTAATCTTCTAATGGACAAAAGCAAAAAAAGCCTACAAATGATGCTCGATATGGGCTATGACTGAAACAAGAAGCTCAGGCAGAATGAAAATGACCTATTTGAACCCCTCATTCCGGAGAAGTGACTAAGAAATATTGGTCTCAAATGTACTCCACCAAGGGTGACCATACTTGGAAAAGGTGCCTCAGTTAGAAAGGTCAAAACTCCTCCTTAGGAATCAACAACTGTCCTTCAATTACCCATATCCACAGGTCTACCTTTAGACAACTTTACCTTTGACATAACTGATGTGTGTAGTAGCGACAAGGATCCCATAACTGACTTGCCTATGATTTTTGAGGATTCCTCCTTGCTCATGATTAGTACCTTGTCTTTTGAGTCAGACCACCAAACCCATGAAATAAACCTATTCTATCCTCAACTCATCGATTACGACCAACAAGGACCTCTAATTTTGGATACTTTTAAAAATGATGAGGCATTCTTAGAATTCATGGGATTATGGGATATAGTACCATATGGAGATCACAAGGTTGGATTCGACATCATAATGGACACACAAGCCTATTACGGGGAAACGATTGAATCCTTCAGTCACAAAAGTGAAAAACTGAGAATAATCTCTAAGTCCTTGAGTGAAAACCACATTGTGGCACTCTCTGACTTGAAAATAGTAAAAATAAAGGATGTATCCAATGGTGAAAACCTCTCTGAGGAATAAGAGGATGAAGGATTCAATCTTCCCCTCAGTGCAATTAATTAAGAGAAGTCAACAATATTGTCCAAGAAATGCAATCCAGTTAACTTGGGAACAGAGGAACAACCACACATAACATTCTATGCAGAGTCACTTCTCATAGAAGAATAGGAACTTTTAGCTACATTCTTGAAAGAAAGAAAGAAAAAATTTGCATGGACCTATGCCGACATGCCTGGGTTTGACCCAGTGGTTGTGGTTCATCACCTAGCTATGTATCCTGAAGCAAATCTCGTCAGACAAAAGCTCAAAAAGATGCATCCCCATATTGCATTGTTGGTCAAAATGGAATTGCAAAAACTCCTAGATGCAGGGTTCATACGGCCAATAGATTATCTAGAATGGGTCTCAAACTTTGTACTTGTCTCAAAGCTCACTGGGGGCATCTACATCTGCACAAACTTCAGAGACCTCAACAAGGCATATCCCAAGGATGACTTTCCGCTACCAAACATTGATATGTTGTGGATATGACAGTGGGACATGAGATGCTATTGTTGATTAACGAGTTCTCAGCCTACAACCAAATCATGATAGCTAAAGAAGACCAACATAAAATGACTTTCACTTGCCCATAGGGGACCTATTGCTGTAATATGATGCCATTCAGGTTGAAGAATGCAGGATCCACCTATCAAAGGGCCATGGCACTAATCTTTCATGACATAGCTGCATTGGGCTCCATCTTTGATAGGTTAGAGGAATACAAAGCCAGACTCAACCCAAAGAAGTGTGTCTTCAAAGTACAGTTAGGGAATCTCCTCAGGTACATCATGTCCATGAGAGGAATTGAGATAGATCCTACTAAGGTCAAGGCCATTCTCGAATTGGAGGCACCTAAAACACTAAAACAACTAAGGGGTTTACAAGGGAGACTACAGTCCATCCGTAAATTCATAGCTCAACTAGCAGAAAAGGCTATCCCCTACTCTCATCTACTCCACAAGGGGGTTAGCATACAAGTGGGATGAAAATTGTGATTAGGCCTTCAATAAGATTAAATAATATTTATTCACACCGCGAGTTCTTATGCCGCCAATTCCAAGAAAACCTTTGATCTTATACATATCAGCAACACTAGTAGCCCTCGAAGCTCTCCTAGCACAACATGATGAAAATAGAAAAGAGAAAGCTATCTATTATATCAGTAGGACCATGGTGGGCCATGAACTGAACTATACATCCATTGAGAAAGCCTGTTTGGCAGTTGTGTTTGTAGCACAAAAGTTCAAGAATTACATGCTAGCCCATCAAATAAAACTCATCGCAAAGATAGATCCCCTTAAGTACTTGCTCTCCAAAGCAACACTTATAGGGTAGACAAGAAAGTGGGTTATGATCCTCACCGAGCATGACATAGAGTACATGGAACATGAGGCCATCAAAGGACAAGCTATTACAGACCAACTGGTGGAAGCACCAATCTACACAGAAAATCCCCTTGTCTCAAAATTGCCCTATGAATCAATTTTCAACTTAAGTGTAGTGGATCACTGGAAAATGTACTTTGATGGATCCTACACTCAGCATGGATTGGGGGTAGGGATCTTCTTCATAACCCCACAAGGAGACTACATTCCAAAATCATACAAGCTATCATTCCTATGCACGAATAACATAGCAGAATGTGAAGCTCTTGTCATAGGGCTAAGAATAGAAGTGCAATGGTAGATAATGGCGCTCAAGGTATACGGGGATTTACAACTCATAATCAATCAAGTCAATGATGAGTATCAAATAAAGGATGAAAAGTTGACTCCCTACAAGAAATTAGTGGAAAGTCTCAAGGAGTTATTCATTGATATTACAATTGAGCAACTACCAAGAGAAAACAACAGAGTGGTAGATGCAATGGCTATAATCGGATCACTCCTAGAAATCCCACGTGACATCCCAAAGCAAGAATTCCTCGTAGAGAAGCTTCTCGTGCCTACATTTGAGGTACCAAAGTCTAAATTTGTGTGTGAAATTGTTGGTCCTGGTGATCCCTGGTACCATGATATATACACTTATTTGAGAATAGGAGTCCTCCTAGCTGACATAACCCAAAACCTCAAAAGAGCCTTTGTCAAAAAAACATCCCGTTTTGTCATCCTTGGAGATAATATTTTTCGTAGAAGTATTGAAGGGACCCTGTTACGTTGCTTAAATGCTAAGGAGGAATTGACTTCCTTAACTGAGGTACATAATGACATTTGTGGTTCACACTTGAGTGGTATGACCTTGGCCAAGAAATTACTGAGGACAAGGTATTATTGGCCTACCATGGAAAGAGAAGCACATGATTATGTTGGAAGGTGTCTATACAATGTCAGCAACATGGGGACCTCATCCATGCACCAACTCAAGAGCTCCATCCAATTGTCACACCATGGCCCTTTTCGCAGTGGGGGATCAATCTCATTGGAAAAATCACCCCTACCTCATCTAGTGGACATAAATTTATCATTACTTCCATTGAATACTTCGCCAAGTGGGTGGAAGCCATACCCATGACATATATAACTGGAAAGTAGATATCAAAATTCATCCTGAACTACTTAATTTTCCATTATGGTGTCCCTCAAGCCATTATCTAAGATAATGGGACACCTTTCAAGAATCAGGATGTTCATGACCTATGCCACAAGTTAAAAATCCAACATCGCTTTTCAACCCCATACTACCCCCAAGGTAACGACCAAGCTAAGGCTACAAATAAGACCATCCTAAAAATCAACAAGAAGACGGTCAATGAAGCTGGTCATGATTGGAATCTCCAATTGAATCCCGCCCTCTAGGCCTATCGAACCAACATCCACACACCAACAGGTGGCAACCCGTTCTCCTTGGTCTACGGATCAGAAGCCATATTACCCATCGAGATCGAGCTCCCGTAACTGAGAATATCACTATAGAATCTCATCACAGATGAGGAATACTGAGTATCATGACTGAATGAGCTGGAATTGCTAGATGAGCGGCGCATGGATGCCTTAAACCATTTGCAAGTGTATCCGAACTGACTCAAGAGGAGTTATAACAAGAAGATCAGAGGCCGAGTCTTTCAAGTCAGAGAGATTGTGTTGAAGGAGAAACAAAAGAATGTTCCAAATCCAAATGGTAAGGTAAAGTTTGAACCCAATTGGTTGGGACCATTTGTCATCACAATGAGCTATAAGTCAGGGGATTATTAGTTATCAACACCAGAAGGGGAACCTCTGCAAGAGCCCATGAATAGCTCCCACCTCAAAAAAATTTATGTCTGATCTTGTAGGGTATAGAACCAGAAAGTACAAAAAAATTAGAAAATATCCTAAAAAAATGGTCACCTTGATGAAAACCTGGCAAACAGGCGTCTTGGTGACAAAAAAAAAAAAAATCAGAAAAAGGATTAAAAATAGTAAAGAGAAAAATTGTCCTCTAGTGAAAACCACTTCAGTGGTGCTTTGGGCAAGTACCTTGGTGAAAACCTGGCAAACAGACACCTTGTGTAAATAAGCACTTTCCATCCACCAGGATCTCCATGGATCGTTCTGCATCATCCATCCATTATGCTTCCATCATCCATCACATTACATATCTCCATCCATCACCCATCCATGTCAACATCATAGCTTGGTCTTGTGTTCGTGTCATGATCCCTCCTAGTACTACTCGGCCCATTCTCAAGGTTAGTTTGTCCTACCTTTATTAGAGTAGTCTATTGCATCACGCTGGGGGAATGTTCTCATCAGATCAGATTCGTGTATGTTCTTGAGATCCCTAAAATCAAAAAATCCAAAAACAAGAGAAAATCAAAAAATCAAAAAACATCAAAATCTCAGAAAATCCAAAAACATTCATAAAACCAGAAAGTCCAAAAACATCCAAAACATATCAAAATCCAAAAACAGGTCAAAATGTCAGTCAAAAAGTCAAAAATAGAGTTGTCTTTTCGAACTACATCATCTCTAAGGTTTGAACGTAGGCAAGGTTGATCTTTGATCATCCCCCGAGACACTTAGGTCAGTCCTTTAGGAGTCCGCCATAATAAACTGGTAGTCCATTTGTTCATATCTCATCAATAATCAAGTCTGTGTTAGTCAAACTACATGGTCTCTACGTGTATAACGTAGGCAAGGATAATATGTTGATAAGCCCCTGAGGCCCCTAGGATAGGTCTTTAGGTTAGTCTCTTGGTCAAAATCTTAGAAAACCCCAAAAAATTAGAAAATTAGAAAATCAAAACATTTGTAATATCTCAAAAATACCAAAAAATAGCCTCAAAACATTTCAAAACTTCAAAAACATTCTAAGTATTTGAAAAATCCACCCGTCTCATCTCGCTTTCACCCGCAATAAACATCACTCATAATAAATCAATTGTCATCCTCAACCTTTGGTAAGACAATAGGAAACAAGTCTGGAAATTCAAAAGTGAAAACTCAAACGTTAGGGTCTCAAGTCTAGGTCAGTTCATAAATAAGTTGGTCAACTCTTTGTGTCAATAGCCTATCATCCAATCAGTCCCAAATCAATCATCTAATATTGTCATGTCCTAGGATGCATCCTTCCTACAATGGGAATCAACATCAGGCATCACCGTAGTTTAGTCTTGGCTAGCGGTATTGAAGAACATTAGCTTGTTTGTTTACTTTATCTTTGTCTTTTGGCTTATCTTATTGCGCTCATTTCAATGACCTCTCGATGATGTCCCGAATGAAGGGATTTAGAGAGAAAGGAATGGGGAAATGATCATTATCTTTTTTATCTTTTGTGCTTGTTGGATATTCTTGTAATATAACCTTGGTTATATGTGCTTTGTTTAGGTGTAGGGAGGATGTTTTGGGTGTCTTGTTGACCACATAGGAAGGCTTTCCTTTCTATGTTTTGGTCTGAGATGTTTGGAATATCCAAACTACATTTTGAACAAGGTTCCATGCATCAGGTGTGAATAGGAGTACTCCTATCTGATTGTCAAGTCAAAGTCCATCACACTAGGTGCAACACCATCCTGGTCCTTTATACCTTGATGCATTGTGCTTACGTGTGTTATCAAACATAAGGTAAATGGCCCTTTTAAAGTCCTAACTCCTTGGTAAGAAAAAAATCATCATCATCGACATCGTCATCATCTTTTGACTTGTTGGAGTCTCTTCCTTTCTTCTATCTTCTTTCCATGCTAACATGGTACCATGACAGTTAATCATCAATCATCACCATTGCATCCATCCTGGATCCACGAACCATCAGCATAATGCATATCATATCATGACATGTAGGAAACATTGATCATCTCACATCCATTTCATTTCATCATTTCTTAATATAGATTGGTTATTCTAAGCATCTCATAAATCATACATGTGCATTGATTGCATAAATATAAAAGGAACCATCACATATGCATTGCCAACTCATATCATATGCATCTTCAAAGCATCCATTACATCATCATATATACACCATAATAATACTCATTTTCATCCATTGCATAATCATATAGCATCATATACATATCATCCATTTATAAGCATTTTAGTCCATAAGCAACATATCATATACATATGCATCATCACATCATATCATGTGCTTCATCATAATGTCCATAAATGCATCACCATATCATACATAAGAGAGATAAATGAAAAATATTACATCTCATACATTTTATCATCATCATTCATTTAAATGCATAATATAGATTTTTTAGTCTAAAACATTCGCATATCGTAACATGTGCATACATCATCATTGTAAAAGTGCATAAGAAAAGGTACTGAAAAATAAAATGCATCCATCACATCATAACACCATAATGTCATACATCTTATCATCATCACATAAGATAGAATCATTGCATCACATATAAACCATCGCATATAGAAAATAAAATCCATCCACAATGCATAAATAAAATAGGACACATCACATCGCATCGAATCATCTTATCTCATATATCATCAAAATAATATACATTGTCATGGTACAAAATCAGGATCAAGTGTGTATATCAATCAATATAAAGGACAATCACCCATGGGGCTATCAAAAATGAGCCCATGGACGCAAAAATAATCATGTCTCTAATCAAAGGTGAGCTAGCCCTGCTGGTTTCCCTTGCCCTCGCCAGCCTATCTCTCTCCATGATCCTCTAGAGGCTAGTATCCTATCTGCTGCAAAAAATCTGGGACCTATGATGCTCGGGGCACAACCTGATGATAGTGCACTCTATAATAATCGGCCTTTCAGACTACCTCCCTATATGCTCATAAAGAAACTAAACTCTGGGAGGAGGATGTGACCATGCTCTCAAGCTGCTGTCAACGACCCATCTCCTGTGCAACCCTAAGCTCTACAGCCTGTCTCTGCTAGATGGCCTAGTCCCGCTTTGCACGGGCTTGATCTCCCTCAGCCATCAAGGTAGCAACCTATGCCTCCAACTGTAATATCTTCCCATCCCTTGGATCTAGCTGTGGTGGTGGCTGGATGGGTGGCTAGTCCTGATGACCATCTCTGGGTGATGTCCTTTGCCTGTCCTAGTCCTGCCCGTTCCCGTCCCTGGGTTGATCCTGATGCCCTTGATCATGATGCTAGTATGACTAGTGTGGAGGTGGTCCACCTCCCACTTTTCCTTCATCACCATCCTCGTCTCCGTCTCCCATGCCTACTTGGCCCCGCCCCTACCCTGCACCTCGATATCTGTGCGCTTGGAACTGTCAATTTGACTAGAGGTCGAAACCAATCCCTATAGGCTTGTGTCATGCTCAAGTTTTCCTGTCCTTGATCATAAGGCCATGGTCTTGCCACTAGCTACATAAAGCTATGAACTACATCTGCTACCGGGATCGGTTGACCCCATGTCATCTCCCTCATACTACGTGTGAAGATGGCCATGTATTGGTCATCAGGATGGTCCTGTGTGTCCCCAAACTGGCGAGTAACATGATCTAGAAGATACTGCTCTATCATGGTATGCTCGCAGCCTTGCATCAGTCAGTCCTTCTTGGCAAAGAATAGCTGCTGTACATCGTTGTACCACACGGGCTGCGTAAAGTAGGGTCTCCAAGTGAAAACTATCATCTCATCGATGACCTACTGCTAATGTTGAATCCCTGCTACTCCCGTATGAGAAAAAGTAAGAGCACCCCTATATCTCCAAATAATGGGATCATTTGAATCCATATCAACTGGTGTAATGCTGATAGGAAGGAGCACTGCAATGTGCTCCCAGGCCTAGATGTGTAGTAGTGTGACTCCTGATCCGATAGCTCGACTATTGCAGTATGCAAACTCATGTAGATCGTGGTAGAGGGAGGCCAACATCACTGGCCCCAGGCAAAGCACTCCCTCCATCAGAGCATCTGCTCCCAAGCAAGTCCCCATCCTGGGCTGAAGTATCGCCTGCATTGATCTAGTGCCATGAGTCTTGAGATGATCACAACTACTATCAATCTGAAAGGCGGTACCACATGCCTATATTGCTCTAGCTCGATCTGGCCCTCTGAAAAGATAATCTCGTCTAGGCCCATGATTCATAGCAAGTATCCCTCCTGGCCTCCACATCATAAATCACTCGCTCTCCATGGATCGACAAGCACAAAATGTGCCACATGTCCTCTAGGGTCATTGTGGCCTCACCTGTGGGGAGGTGGAAGGAAGAAGTCTCGCTGTGCCAACGTTCTGCTAATGCTGTCATCAGGCCCAAATGTGTCCAGATAATTGGGGAAAATGCCATGTACCATAAGCCAATCACCCCTAGGTGCTCCTAGACTACCTCATCCAAAGGGGGATCTTGAGTCAATCTGGCCAAAAGGGATGATCGATGCTCTCGTGAGTGGACTGGCTCCATGTCCTCCTACATCAGGAAAGTCACCGTGTCAAGTTTCATAAAAAATCGTGATCCTGTTTGAATTTCGTGCAACCAAATCAACATATGCATCACTATTTGCATATGCATCATAGTTTGAAGAGGTCAGCGGTGCTATATGGCACCACTAAGAGCCTAAAAGTTCCAATCTCCGCCACCGCGATGCAGTTTGCAAGTGACCTAGTTTGACCCCTAGACCTAAATTTCAAACACCGCTGCGATACTATTTTCATATGAGGTGCACTTTGCACCAAAACCCTAATTTTTAAAATCCTCTACCATGGTACAACTCACATTAGCAGTGCAATTTAGGCCCACGCGGCGCCGATTTGAGCTTTTCAGTGGTGCTATATAGCACTGCTTGACTTTGTTGACTCCTAGATGCTAATAAATGCACTCAAAAATCAAAAAATGAAATCAGGACAAGATGACTTACCGTTGGTCCTATGCCGAGAAGCCTCTGGAACACTCGCATGTGCTTGGAAATGTGGTGGGGAAGCACGTGTTGCACCATCTTGATCAATGCTCAGAGCTCAAATTGCAGGAATTCTAAAGGCTATGTATGCAAATGAATTGGAAGTGGCCCCCCAAGGCCTATTTTAAGCCTAAAAGTTAGGATTTTTTGACCCTATTTAGTCGTCCAACTAGGGTTTTGGACCCTCGAGCCTATATTCGCCCAACTGAAGGCCGTTTTGCATCATTTTTTGCATCTTTGCACATTTTTTGCATCTTGGAGCCTTTTTGGACTCGTCAAGCACCTTGTCCTATTTTTTCACGAGATCACCCAAAAATTGAAATCTTCGTCTGATCTCTCGAGGGGGTAGTATATCGGCATGTTTCTTCTCACCGGGGCAGCAGTGGGGCAATTTTGAAAATCAGAAAAATTTGAATTTTGATCGAGACAGTTTATTCTTTGAATCAATGCAACGAGTACTTTGTTTCAAAGAGGGGCAAAATGTAGACACTAAAAATGTGCCAATCACACTTGATCCTGATTACTAACACCACTTCGTCCTGAATCATCCCCTTTGCTAATCATTTAATTTAATAATCCTTATTTGATTAAATTCATCATATTTCATCCCTTAATTAAATAAATCAAATTTACCTAATTAAGTTGTCATCTCCTTTTAATTAAATAAATCAATCTTATCTAATTAACCTTATAGTCTCTATTTAATTAAATAATCCACTTTATTTAATTATATCTCTAAAGTCATTTCTATTAAGTTAAATAAACCTTATTTAATTTAATCTAACATCATCCCTCTTTAATTAAATAAATCAAAATATTTATTTGATTAAATCTAAATCAGATTCCTCTCTACTTTGATTTAAATCAATCCAAAAATATAAATCAAATTGTCACATCAACTAATCTCCTTTTAATTTAATCAAATATTGATTAAATTAATCTTAATCGCCTAAATTCTCTAGATTTTTCCACTTGCTCAATAAACCATTTCTTTTGATTTAATAAATCTCCTAATTACTTTCAACATGGCATCAAAAGGGGAATATTCTTCCAAGTTTGAAAATCCCTCCAAATGGATTTGTCCTTCCAACAAGACATTCATTTCCTCTTACATGTCCTTGTGCATTGAGCCAAGTGGCATTTAAGTCATTTCTTTCTCCCTCCAACATGTCATTTCATAAATTTGAAATTCCACCTAATATCATTTATTGTGCACATTCATCAAAATTTGCTCATCCTTCCTCCATTCACATCTTGACAAGTAGCATTTGGGCATTAGATGTTGAATGATCCCACATTCCTCCATTTTTCTCATTCTTCCATTTTGTTCTTCTATAAATAGAAGGCTCTTCTTCTCATTTTGGATCCACAACTTAGAGCAAAGTTACTATCTTCATATTTAGAGCAAATTCATCCATTTCCATAGCATTTTTCCATCATCAAAGCTAGGTTATTGTAGATTTCACCAAGGAAGCACATTGTTCATCATCATCAAGTGGATCAATCTTCATGAAGCTTGAAAAGGATTTGGGAAAGGGCCAGTTTCCACATCAAATTGGCACCAATTCCCCCATGGGATTGAGAGTTTGCATGCTTAAATAGGATTTAATAGCTATTTTTGTTTTGTTATTCATTTCTTTCCTATTTTGAGCATTGTATATGAATTTCATGGGGAATCTTAGTTCTAACTTGCATATGGATCTAATATTGTGTTGGTTTTGTATGTTTGTGCAAGTCTAGGATTGGGGTTCACAGTTACTACAAGGGAAAACTTTAAATATCAACAGTTGGTTGATAGAGTTAGAAGAACTCAAATTGTTTAATGTTTTGGTAAGTAGATCTAAAGCTTTTTCTTGGGATTATACAAACATGAGAGGAATACATCCAAGTGTCTGTACCCATCACATATATACTGAAGATGTTAGACCTATTCATCAACCATAATGAAGACTCAACCTTGCTCTCAAAGACATTTTTAAAACAAAAATTGAGAAACTTCTACAAGTAGGATTCATCTATCCCATCTCTAACAACAAATTGATTTTCCTATGGTAGTGATTCCAAAGAAAAATGGGAAGTGGAGAGTGTGTGTTGATTACAGAGAGCTCAACAAGGCCACCGATAGAGATTACTTTTCTTTACCCTTCGTGGACCAAGTCTTGGATAAATTAGCTAGGAGGAAGTATTTCTCATTCCTAGGCGGATTTAGTGGATATAACCAAATACAAGTAGCAGTAGGAGACTAGGACAAAACAAATTTTACTTTCCCTTGGGGAACATTTGCATATCGCATCCTTCCCTTTGGGCTATGTAATGCTCCGACAACATTTTAGAGAGCTATTCTGGCCATATTTGCTAAGCTAGTGAATGACTATGTGGAAGTCTACATGGATGACTTCACTGTGTATGGTTCCAATTTTGATGAAGGACTTCAAAATTTGGACAAGGTACTAAAGTGATGTGAGGACCATCGACTATCCCTGAGTCATGAAAAATGTCTAATAATGGTGGAACAAGGGATAGTGTTGGGACACCATATTTCAGCTGAAGGGATAAAAGTGGATCCTAAGAAAATTGACGTAGTACAACAACTGGAGACTCCAAAGAACCAAACTGACATTAGAAGTTTCTTAGGATATGCTGGGTACTACTGAAGATTCATAGAAAATTTCAATAAGATTGCAGCCCCCATGTTTTCTCTCCTCCAAAAGAATATAGATTTTTCCTAGACGAAAAAATGTCAAAAATCATTTGAGATCATTAAGGAGAAAATCATTTCTACTCCTCTCCTACATGGACCTAACTGGAACCTTCCATTCCAAATTTATGGAGATGCTTCCAATGATGCCATTGGAGCAGTTTTAGGTTACGAAGATGAGAATTGAGGGAATTATTCCATTTATTTCATTAGTAAGAATTTGACTCCCACTGAACAAAATTACACCACTACAAAGAAAGAATTATTAGTTGTGGTTTATGCAATAAGGAAATTTCAACATTATATCACAGGGTACAAAGTAATTGTGTTCACATACCATTCAACTATCAAGTACCTAGTGAACAAACTTGTAGTGAATGGAAGAATAATTAGGTGGTTATTGCTTCTACAAGAATTTAATGTGAACATCATTGATCAACCAGGGGAAGCCAACGTAGTCATGAATTTATTATTCTGTATCAAACAAGACAATGGAGATTGTGCTCCTATGTAAGATGAGTTCTCGGATGAAAACTTATTCGCCATCTCCATTTAAACTCCTTGGTTTGCTAAAATCACCAACTATTTGGCCACTTCGGAGTTTCCACCAAACTCTATGTCAAAACAAAAGCAATGCCTCATTCGAGAAAGTGCTCCTTTCAAATGGATTAACAAAATTTTATTTCAATGTGGCCCTGATATGGTTTTATGACATTGTGTTAGAGCAGATGAAACATATAGCATCCTTAGAGCCTGCCATGATGACACCTCTAAAGGCCATTACTCTACCAAGAGGATGTCCCACAAAATCTTGGGTATAAGATATTACTGGCTTGCTATGCATAAAGATGTGAAAAACTATGTTCACCGCTGTGATGAATGCCAATGAGTAGGAAGACAGTCCACTAAATCCAATAAAATGCCTCTACAACCATAGGTAGTTCTTGAACCATTTGAAAAGTGGGGATTGGATTTTATCAGTCCTGTAGACCGTCCTTCACAAGGTAAATAATACATTTTGGTTTTTACTTATTATTTGACTAAGTGGGCAGAAGTTCAAGCCCCTAAAATTCACTAGGGAAGAAGAAGTCTCTGACTTCTTGTATGGCAGGGTTTTTCTTAGATTCAAAGCCCCTAGAACAATTGTCACAGATCAAGGACCGTAGTTTAAGTCTAAAGTTCTTCTAGCCTTTATTGATCATTTCTAGGTAAGCCATAAAAGTCATCACCCTATCACCCACAAGCAAATGGTCAAGTATAAGTCACTAAAAAAAATTTCATTAGGGAGAAGATACTGGGCCAGAAGATTACCTGAAGCCATTTGGGCCTATAATACAACCTAGAAATCAACCACTAGTTTTACTCCTTACGAGTTAGTTTTTGGGTAGAAACCTCTCTACCCATCGAATTTGAACTCCAAACTCTTAGAACAACAATGGAGTTAGGGTTAGACCTCAAACGACCCCAGGTTGAAAGAATTATACAACTCAATGAATTGGATGAACTTTGTTTAGAAGCTATCCACCAAACTAAACTAGTTCAACAACAACAAAAAGCTTGGCATGATAAACACATAGAGGAAAGAGAGTTCCATAATGGGGATTGGATGCTGTTATTTGATTCCTGATATAAAGATCACCAAGGAAACCTAAGGACTCATTGGCTGGGTCCTTATGAAATTTTTGAAGTATTTTCAAACAAAGTAGTGCAACTCAAACCTATTGATGGTGACACTCGAACTCTCTGAGTCAATGGTCATCGATTACGAATCTACCACAAACCTGTCAATAAGGAGGAATTTATGATAATGGTAGAAACACAAGGAGAGATCCAATGCATTGATTTTTCTATGACAAAGCCAATGTAATTTTGAAAGAAAATAAAGTAGCCTAAAAAAAATTGCATGTGTATATATTTATGATCACTTTAGAGCATTTCTTTTGTATTTTTGATCTTTTGGACTTTGCTAAATTTTGCTTCTATTTTCCAAGAATTTATTTTAATCAAATACAAATTCTGGTGCACCTTGCAACGATGCTCTGGAACTTGTTTGAAATTTCGGCGCATCTTGCAATGATGCTCAGGAACTTGTTCGTTTGATTGGTTCCATTCTCTAATTTGTTCCTGCATTCTGGCGACATCTTTCAGTGATGCTCTGGAATCTTGTTCCTAAATTCTGGTAACATCTTTCAACAATGCTCTAGAACTTTGTTGCTGCATTCTGGCTGCATCTTTCAATGATGCTCTGGAATTTTACTCTTTCCTTTTGGCTGCATCTTTCAATGATGCTCCAAAATTTTTCTCTTTCCTTCTGGCTGCATCTTTCAACAACGCTTCATAATTTTCTCCTCCACTCCGATTGCATCTCCTAGCAATGCTCCAGAATTTTGCTTCTTCTATCTCGACTGCATCTTTCAGTGATGCTCTAGAATTTTGTAAATTCCCTTCCTCTAAAAATGCTCGGATAGTTTTGATAACATACCCATGCTCATCATTAAATTTTTCCATTACTTCCGAAATTCACGCCCTACACTACCTTCTTTTCCCATAATAAATCAAAATTATTGTGACCACTTTTTGTCATAATAATTGCAACATTGATTAGCCATCCCATCTTCATCCATAATAAATTCATTACCACCCCTCCCCATCCCATCCGATGATACTGTTACGTCATCATAGGTAAGCGACTTTCAAATCGATAACAAAACATAAGGCATGCACATTTTTTATTTTAAGTAGGTAAATTATTGTGAATAAAAAATGAATAAATTGGCACGTTCCACCTTCCTTTCCAAATTTAGTAATTGTGCGGATTGTACCTCCACTTGTGACATGGTAGTAAAAGTGCTCTCTCCCATATGAAATAATGATTCTCATGCAGCGAAGTTAAATGAAACAATTAATTTGTGTCCCATAAGCAGTGTCAAAGTACAAGTGGTTGAAAGGTTGCATTTTCTTTAATCTATATCATAGCCTTGTTTAAACAATTTTTCACCTTTTGAGCACCAAGACATTCAACAAATACTGTGCAAAATCACAAGAAAGGGACAAAATGGGTGGGGTTAAGTGAAAATCAGAGCCAACTTCCCTAGATAAATTGTTGGCATTGAGTAATATTTCAGAACTATTTCAGAGGATAGGTTGGCTTGAGTTTATGAAGAAATTTGAGGGGCACAATGTGCAGTTGGTCAAGGAGTTTGCAGAGAACTTCTCAGATGGTTAGACCATAGTCCATGGCAAGAAATTCAAGGTAAGCCCTCAAATCATTTCTCATTTGTCTGGTATTAAAAATGAGGGTGTAAATTTGACAGAAACCACAAATATTTCCTATCAAAGAATAATAGAACTTTTTAGAAGGGAAGGAGAACCTCATCCTTTGCTTGTTGTGAATACCTGTGGGAAAAAAAAGGAATTTCAAAGAACATCTATTCCAGAGCAATGGAGAATGGAAGTTGCTTGGATTATTAAATATTTTACATGTGAGGGACAATGTGCTATCATAGTGGGTCCCCCTTTTTGGCTACTCACTACCTTGCGCCATGGCACTGAAAAACCCTAAATTAAGGGTTAACCTTCCTACATTCCTAACTGATTTTGTTGTTAATATGATAAAGAGATTTAAAATTGGTTCAGGGCTATTAAAACATCATGGTCTCATTCAATTTATCTGCAAATATCATTTCCTCGAAAAGAGAAAAATGAAAGAAAAATGGCAGAAATTTCTTCAAAAATTTGAAAACCTTGAGCCCACAAGACATTTTGAGGAAGGTGAGTCATATGGATTGTTGGCTCAAAACTTAAGAGAACCTTCCCCTGTGCCTCAAGATTCCCCTAAACCCCAACATGTTGAAATAGCTCCTAATGGAGAAGTGCCGAAAAATCCACCCCAAAGGGCTGTGTGAAGAGATAGCCCAAGAACGGGAAAAGAAAACCCTAGTTCGCAGTAAATCCCCTGAGCCTGAGAGGGAGGATGTGCCACTTGAGTCAAGACAAGCAAAAATAGGGGAACGGTTTCCAAACTATATGGTTGTTGAGGATGAGTTTGTAGAACAATTGTCTCCCCTGGTTGCTAATGACCTAGAACAAGGCTCACTAGAGGTACATGATGAATAAAATATAACTGGTAATGATGTAGAGATTCCTATTTTTCCTTTTTCTACCAATGTAGAGGTTGAAACGTTTGATCATAGAGAATCAAAATTAGAAGAATTAAATGAAAAAAATATTCAGTTAAAATATAAATTGCAGGAAAATGAGGAGGAGATGGATAAACAAAAGTAGGAAATTAGCATGCAAAATGAACTCCTGATGTAAAAAGATCAAGAAATTGCAACTTTAGATATTCAAGTAGAAAAAAAGGATAAAACTATTGAAGAGTTGCAATCTCAAGTGCAACAGATTGATGAGAAAAATAAATAATATTTGACCAGTTTATTTGGGAAAGATAAACAGATTAATAATTTAACTGATAATTTGGTGCAATCACTTACAACTTTTGGCGAAGAACAAGAAAAATAAAAAATTGATCTCAATGCAGCCTTGAGAAAAACTATTAAGCTAGAACAAGATTTGAATGTTAAACCAATGGTGGAATCAAAAGAAGTACAGACTAAGCCAACCAAAATGGAATGGTTTCAAATTCACATTCCCCCATTGCTAGTTAAATGGATGGAGAGATGCTATTTCTTGAAACAAGCAGGGGTAGAAAATGCCAGACTTAAGAAGGAAATAATATTATTAAAAGAATATTATGATAAGCTCTACCAGGCTAAAACTAATGCATGTCATATTAGGTAGTTGTTATTATTCTGTAGAAAAAATCTAGGTTATATTCCATATTTTTTAAATAAACAATTGTTAATATGGAATTTTTTAAGAATTTCTTGCAATCTACCTCATGATCTAGATGATGAACAGGTTTTAAAAGCATTCAAAGAGGCACCCCTTGTTCAACAAAACTTGTTGTGTGAATTTTTTTCTACATAATCTATTTTTAGAAAAAAACACTGATTTCTTTATCAACCTTTTTGTTGGGGAGGTACAACTTAGAGCCTTTATGTCTACTATACAAATCATATTCATTGGCAGGAGAGAGCCAAATAATATTTACAAGCAGAAAGAACTTTGGGGCTTCAAATGAGATATCCCAATCAAAAACCCCTTGCATTTAATGCCCAATTCTGAGGGATAAAAGTTATGAAGATGTAAGGAACAAGTATGATGATAATCTCTGCATTTTTTTGAAAATTTTAAAATTCACGGGCCAAAATTAATAGAGAGGGAATGGAGTGCCTATGAGGTGGGGTGCACTCCTCTACCTATGTATCTCAAAAGGAGGGAGGTGATCTCACCTACCAATTTGATCTAAGGTGGTCCTACAGAAGGGCTGAGGCATTAGAAAAGATACTACAACTCAAAACCAAGTGGATAGGGATGTGGTATAGACCCCCATTGCTTCTTCAACCATCCCCTATAATTTATGTCACTACAGAGCAAATTCCTAGGGACTTATATACTTGGTAGATGAGAGCTCAGTTCACCAAGGGTTTTCTTAAAAGTCTTGATGATTTAGATCAAGATACAAAGGATCCATATGATCTCAGTTCCAAATATGATGAATTGGATATAAGAAGGGATGTAGAAAAGCAGTGGACTCATAAGAGAGAAGGAGGACCTACTCAGGCTTAGGAAGGGGAGGGTGATGAGGTATAAATAACCTCATTAAATAATAAGCTAAATACCCTTCTTTGTTCTTACCAATCACTCTAGCCATGCCAATTGTTTATTTTTAGGATCAATAATTCTCTACTTTTTATAAAATGATGTATAAATCTTTATTTCTCAAATTGATTGAAATTAGCTAACTGATGTTGATATAATGGTATAGACTTTAAATCATTGTATAGGACTTATGCATGACAAAATAATGGAGTGGACTTTATGCAGACTTCAAGTGGTTGAAGTTAGAGCGCCGAAAGTTTGGGTGCCAGAAATATAGGTGTGCATAGTGCAATGATTTCCTTTAAATATTTCTATTAAAATTTTTGTTAAGAATTTATGGCTCCACTCAGAGCCTTTATTATTTTTTATGTCACAAGCATCAGTTAGTTGGTTGGTTTTAATTCTTTTTAAGAATTTTTCAATAGTATTCTTCCGCCATCTGAAAATTAGGATTTTGTTGTAATATAGTATAAACATGTGTAATTATCAAAGCAATGATGTGATACTGTTATGATATGATTTGAATACTACTCAACTATGTTCTCTATGTTACACTTTTATGATATAAATAAATAAATATTGCCAACATTATTCTGAGTCAATAGTTTCGAGTAATGAAAGTGTTATGAATGGATTACTTTGAAGATACAAAAGTACCATGTCATTTGAGCTAAACGTAGGAACTCCCGAGAGCTGGCCACTTGAGGAACCTCATAGAGAAGATAAGTATTTTTATGGTTAATACTGTTACTTTCATGCTGTACATGATAAAATTAGATGAATGCTATTTTGTGTTGAGCTCTGTCATGTGTTCCTGTAGGTCATAGTTTTATGTTTACAATCTTTTAGTTCTATTCATTTGGAAATTTTGGAGCACCCACTCTTGTTGTTAGTTACAAGTCGTTAAGAGTACTTTTTGTTAGTATTTAGTCGTTAGCCATTAGTTACCTTCATTTAAATTTCACAATTTAACTACAAGTATTAATTCTTAGGTAATTGCCATGCTTTCTAGCTTAAATAATTTCCTTCTTTCTAGTTTAATTTCATATTTATACATTTCAATTTTTTTGAAAATCTTACAAAGAGAGATCACCAAAATATCCCCTATTGCATACAACCTTTGGACACTACTTAGTGGACATAATTGATATATTTTTAACTAAAGTGTTTGCATATGATAAATCATAAAAATGTCATCAATTACCTCACATACACAACCAAGACAAAAGCTTTAAAGGCCAAAAAGTGATCATTTTATTGATAGAAGGTACTTAAAACCATACATAGTTTGAAAATTTTCCCTCCTTTTATTTAAACTGCTCTGAAATGAAGTATTACAATGTTTTTTTTTAGTCAGAAAACTAAAAAATTGAAATTACAATATCAATATGACTAGAAAGAAACTTTTTGGTTTAGTTTACAATGCTATGTCAAAGTGAAAATAATTGAGTAAAATTTGAAACTAGGCATACTCTTATGTTGTCTCAACAGTTTCCTATCATTTAGGCATATGTTGTAAGGAAGTATGGAAAGTGTCTAAATTAGTAGTTGATTCACACCTTCCTTAGGCATTGGAAAACTGCTCCTCCTTGTTTGACTACTTAAAAAACCCTTAGGTGACATTGGATAAAAAAATCTTTACCATTTTGACCTTTTCAATCTCCCTTGGATACTACTGAGAAAACTCCTAAATAATTGCCTCGACTCCTAGATATTTGCAAACTGTTTTCAATTATTTGCTATAGGTTCCCTTGAACTTATTAAATACTCCTTTATGCATTCAACTTCCACTTGCATTATCATAGGGCATGTTATCTTTAACTTCCAAAAAAGCTCTTAACTCTTGAGAGGCGTAGGATAGAGCTCCTTCAATGCATTTTTAGCTCTCCTTACATGTTTTTCTAAAATCATGATACTAAGGAATTTTACCACATGATCATTTGAGGTCCAACCATCTATAGAAATTGGCAATATCATAATGCATTTTATAAACTTGACGTTAGATACGTTGTAGACTTATGATCTTGTAGTTTCATTATTGGGTATGTGCAGGATCATGATGGGCCAAAAAGTGGCGATATGATGGGTATGTGTAGGGTATGTGGTTGACGAATTTTTTTTACCCGAAATTGATGAAATGAAAAAGGTTTTTAAAGGAAACTCTTAGCTTTCCACCAATATAAATTATGCTTTACTTTGAATTTAATAAATAATTATTATTCATTTTTTATTTGAATTATGACTAAAGTCCTGATTGATAGGCTGATTGAAAAACATCTTTAGCTTTCAAACGGTTTCAAATGTTTGGAATACAAAACATGCGTCACATTCTATGCTTCACATACTATAAGATTAAAAAAAAATGAATTTCGTGAAGTTTTGACTAGGTTAAGGTGGTCATATGTACTAGTTTTTATATGTTTTTAAAGTAACAAAAAAATCATAATTAATTATTTACTTGGAAAAAAATTACAAAAAAATATGTATCACATCGGGACATGAATCCTCTACTTATATCTAAAATATTATAAAAAAATATTATCATTTTATTGTGGTTAGGGTGGTCAAATAGATACCTACTTCTTATTTTTTCCCTGAAATTTAAGTATTACTGCATTGAAATTTCAAATTTTCACGAAATAGATTTTTTTGTTTTTAAATAAACCTAGTAGTTTAGAAACTAAATTCAATTTTCTACAGATTCTATTCTTACATATTTTTGAAATAATATAGATAACTTATTCAAATTTTTACGTCAAGTTGCATAACTTTGATTTTTCTTAATTTTTTGCCACTTAAGGGCCTATTTTTTCCATGATGATCCTACACATACTCTATCATCCCCTAACATGATAGCTCAAACATCAAAGGATAGTTGTTTCAAATGATTTCTTTTCATTCATTCATTACACTACCTTTTATTCATGCATGTAACTGGCCTTTGTGATGATGGTACTATCACTTATGCTCATTATAATCACAGTCTCCAATACCTTTATACACTACTGACAGAGATTGTTTTGAGAAATCAATACTATTCCATAATTTTAATGCCTTGGCTACCTTTTGAAGATTATCCTTTGGTGTTTGTAGGCTTGAAATACTTATCTGTCCTCTTGAAAGGTTTTTGTGACTGTCATAGTTGCTCATAGTCATCATTGACTGATTTTGTGACAATGATTATGTGGTTTTGATTGTCCATATTTGATATTCTTCATATCAATGACACTCAATACCTTTCTCCTTACCAACCTGTCATGTCCTTTTTGATTTGTCTTTGTCTAACTATCTTTATAATTTTCATCATTAAGGCCACTAGCCTCTTGAGCATACTTTTAAATACAAACCTGTTCTTTTTATTCACTCTACTGTCATCCTTATTCACAACATTTGGGATTTTCACTATCATGATTGTCACACATTTGGCCCCCTTGATCACCATCCTTTTCCTTTGAAACCTTCACTTGTTTGGAATTTTGTACATTTCTCATTCAATAATGAGTTTTCCATTTTAACTTTAAGTCCATTCCTTTTGCATTTTTTGACTAGGTTCCTTCTTAACATAGTGCTCAAGGTCTTGTGTTCTGTGGTAACTATGATACCTTGGTTTGCATAGTGGTCTGTTAACATCATCCTCTTGATAAATTTGGTATGTGACTGCCACCTACATACTTGATGGGCTTATCTGTGTTAATCATGTTCTATCCTTTAGAGTTATCACTACCATGAGTCTTTAGAGAATTTATAACTGTGCTGGTTGCCCTCTTTAGTGCATAATTTCCCCCCATCCGTGATTGTGCAAACCCTCTTATGATTCTCACTATCCAATTCATGCAATGTTCATACTACTATTATTTATTGGCATGACTTCCCCTTACTGAGGTTTGATTGTGCTTGTAACCTAACATTGACTATTTTGACTTGGAGCTATGAATACAAAATGTCATATCTACCTTTCTCAAGAATTTCATGACACATGGTGGACTGGCTATAGATATATCCTCTTTCCTTGGATTAATTCTCTCTAGAGTGTCCCTATGACTCAAATGATTATGTGAATTATTGCCACAAGTGTAAACTTTCCCAAATTTTGTAAGGATGATTGTGTAACTGAAAGATTCAACTAATAGCTTCGTGGTCCAATATAGTATCTTTGAAATTTGAATTTAATACTTCACTATAGCATTGAATTAATTATTTGAATCATTGTTACAAAATGAGTGATTGAGACCCACATGTAACCCAGATTCAACCATGTGTAATGAATATAATTTGGCCACCATAAAAAATGGAGCTTTGCACTACCTCTAAGGAAACTCCATTCTTGTAAGTACAAGGAAAGTGATATAAGTAACATGAGATCCTAGCAACTTATGAGCAAATCAAGAGCTAAATGTTCATATTAAACAAAATATTGTATGAATCTCTTGTAGACAGGCCAAAATTGCTTGCTCGGAGTGGCTGAGAACATCATGACTTGCTTGTCATGAGGTGTCAAAATGAAAATCTCCTAGACATCTCTCTACATGTCAAGTAATTCCAACATTCTATCACACTCATTAAGACTTGCAAGATTGTTATTTACCCAACTTGCTACTCCCATTTTGGAATATTTTCCCAACATGCCTCGTACATCTACATGAAAATTACCTTTGCTTCCTAAAAAATGGCCGCAACTCTCAAGAATCTCCATCACTATGGGGTAAGCTAGTTGATCTACTTGGAAGCCAACATTTTGCATATCTATAAAGCTTTAACACATTAAAGTACTTCCTGATATGCTTGTTGCATTTTCCAACCAAGTTGTAATAGGTGACCTTATTAGGTATGCATCATGCTTCTTGAATTTTGCAGAATATAAGCATAGCTTCTCTTAGGTAGCTAGCACAACCATATAAATGTATAGGGAGATTATATGTTACTAAAAGTAGGTTTACACTCAATTTTTTTGCATCTTATCAAACAAAAGATTTATAATATCAAATCTATTGGCACAACCCAAGACACCTATCATGGTTGTGTAAGAATGTTCATCATGTTTAAAACCTAGCTGCCCTTTGATAAGTGTTTTGAAATGATTATTTCCCTTCCATGATGGTTGTCATTAGGACAGTCATGAGTATCCTTTGGAATAGTTGAAATATAAAACCCATGAAGAGTTTATCATGCATGAATACAACTATCCTATCTTTAGGACTGTCCTTTCCAAACCATTCTTTTATATGTACCTCTTTCTGTTATGCTCATAGCAAGATAAAAATGGGCTTGAGTCCCACCACAACATTTACAAAAATTATCTAAACTGAGTTTATTGCTTGTGCAACCTCATCTGGCTCACAAGAAGTAGAGTCATCACCAAATATATGATTGTAGATTTGGCTTGGAGCAAAAATTTAAACTTTATTTACATGTATTTCCTTGCCACTCTTCTAATAATCTTGCACAATTTATTGCCCTTTTGGACGCCCTTTGCAACAAGAGATATCCTTGCAACTTGATGTCTAAAATTTTTACATAACAACACTTCAACTAATACCACCAATGAATCTATGGCCAAAAAGTGCACAATACCTCCTTCCAGTCTCTTGGATCATTATACTTTGATTGAAAACTATTGAAGAAACTATGTCTTGGTCTGTCACTCAGACTTATCATAGGATCAAAATATTTCCTAGGAATATAAACAACTCTTGCAAGCAATTCACTTTGTCATTGAGTTAATGTCTCTCAAACTCCCATTTAGCAAAAAATCATTGTGATGCATTGAGATTTCAAAAATGTGTAGCTCACTAAATTTATTACCATAAGATTCTACCACTATTATTGACCATTCATGTGTATTGGATACTAATGTATCCTTTTTCCTTTGATCTCTAAAAACCCTCATACCCTCATGTTTATCTAGCCTTGGGTCATATTCATTACTTAGTAAAATAAAATAAGATTTAGAATACTCTTCACACTAAAACCTGGCATACCTCATCATATAGATACATCTGGACATATTGTGATGATTCATTTTTAGATCCATGAACCCCTTCTTTCTGCTACTATGTGGTATATAGGACAACAATATGTAACTTCCACACCAATGATAAAGAAATGACTCTTTCTGAAATGATGTGTAAACCTCATGTAATGTGCTCAATCTCTCCCTTCTAAAACTCTACAATGTGGCGTCAAAGTCTCCTAAAAATTTTTCAACTTAATTGAAGTTCTGCATTGCAACAAAATAAAAACCCTAATATCATTCATGATGTGTGAGTCAAAAGAAGGAATATTAAATATTTTTTTACTTGGGGCCTAAAACTTAGCGAGGTTTTATCCTCTCCTTTTTCCTTTTAAAATCTCTTGACAAAGATTTAACTTTTTAGAAAATTTCCTTAAAAAACTTTTGAGGAAAATATTAGGGAATATAATGGTAAAAATATCAACATCGCTGACAACCTCTAAGGGTGTTTTTCTTGTTAAAACTCATAAGACCAATAGCCTTACACCTCCATTGGGAATAGAGACAAAATAACTTGAAAGCCTATTGAAATAAAACCTTGAACACTACTTTAGCACTTCAAAAAATAGCATTTGACATCTACCAAGTCACCCAAACTACCTAAGAAAACTCAAGACATGATTGAAATAAACTAACCAACTGTGCAAAAAAACTTGGAGGAATGAAAAGACACCTAAGAAGTATCTGCAATAACACTTATTGACTCAAAAATCAACCTACGCTAACCTATACTAACAAATAGTTTTGGTATTCAAACAAAACCATTAACTGGGTTTACAAAATTATAGTAAGGCACATTTTGAAGAAAGAAGAATGTAAACCTGAGAAGAGAACTCACATATATGAACTAACAATGGTATTGATAATTCCAAAAGAAATAGTGATATAATAGCCAAACTATTTAAAGAAGTAGTCAACTCTTATGCTCAAATATTTTAAGGGGTTGGCCAATAATCAGGAGAAGTTTTTAATAGTTTTCTCCTTTGCCCTTCAAGCTTTGCAAAATTTAGAAGGTTGGTCCTTTACAAAATCTAATAAATATATACAAAATTCATACCAATTTATTGTTTACAATGGATATTCTCTCTTAAAGTGACCAAGAATGATAGATATAACATACTTGATTGATTAGATTCTTGGTAATTTGTGCTTATTGGTACCGAGAACATAGAAATAACAATAAAAACTAACCTACAACATGAAGGGAAAGTGATTTTGAAATCTTATTACCATGGATATTAAATCAGAACACATACCCAGACTGGTACCTTAAACTTAGGCCATAGAGTGAAAGAGTAATGCAATTAAATATTTGAATAACAAATTTTATGAAAGCTATCTTTCAAAATTTACAATCAAATCTACTTAACCATTCTTGTATGCTCTCTAAACCCTCAATATTTCTACTACAACAATTTAATCTATTACTTGAATAGAAGCTATAACAGAAAAATTCATATGCAAAAAAATTACAATAATGAATAGAAATGATCCTTGATCAATTTGTGTTCATAAGTAGAAAGAAGTATATAATTTAGAAGAAAATTGATCATAAAATTATCACAATGTGCTCATATACATAACTAGTACTGTTATACAAAATTAACAATTAACTTCGGCTTTTCTCTGCTATGCTTTTCGTGTGCTAGCTATTTCTTGAATTTCCAACACTATTTTTTCCGTTGTCTATTTCATGGGTTGTTCGGGGGGGACCCGAGAGGGCTCCCCATTCAAAGGAGGTTGTCCTCGCTTCTGGTGCTGTGCCTGTGGTGGAAGTGGCCAGTCTGCCTACTTCTGAAAAGATGTCTTCTTGTATTGTTGTCCTTTCCCCTAGGGAAAATACTAATGGAATCTCTAGGAAGTCGCCCTTCTCTCCGATGTTTAGGATTAATTCCTTTTTTTTGGAGGAAGCTCTTGCTTCCTACATGAACAAGTTGGTGGGGTTTGACTTGCCAGCCCAGAATAAAAGAATCAAAAAATCTGCTTCTTGCTCAGTTACTGGCTGGGAAGTAGATGTCCCTGAGGCCCTCATGCTGAAGGTGATGGATAACCTCAGAATGGCTTTAGTTGGAAAGTTCTTGGCGTTTAGACCAAATATTGAACTAGTTCATCAACGGGTTGCTTCAACTTGGAACCTCAAAGGTAGTGTCACCATAAACGCCATGCCTCAAGGTATTTTTCTGTTCTCCTTTATGGTCTATGAGGATATGTTGAAAGTTTTAACCGAAGGTCCTTAGGCCTTTGACCCAGGCTTTAAAAAATTTCTCTCTTTGTAAATAGAAACCGGGTTTTGACCCGTCGGCTGATTTGGGGGCGTGTGCGCCTACTTGGGTTCACCTTTTGGGGCTTCCCTTGGAGTTTTGGGAGAAATGAATTTTATAGGGTATTTCTAACTCTTCCGGGAGTCTATTGGCCATTGATAAAATCACCCAAGAGAGATCAAGGCTTGTGTATGCTCGTATCTGTGTCAATGTGGCTGTTAATATAGTTCTTCCCTCTTTTGTTTTGCTTAAGTCCAAGTTTGGTAACTAGACCCAACCCCTAGAGTATGAAAATGGTCGCCTCTTTTTCCAGCATTGTAAGAAGTTTGGTCACCTTATTGACTCTTGTGCGGGTCTAGGTGAATGTTCAAAAGCTAAGGGTAAGAGGTCTGAAGGTGATATTTCGCCTAAAGCCATGTATTCTAGTGTGCAACCTTCTCTTGTGACCCTCCAAAAGGTGTCCATTCCCCTTCTGAAGGAAAATGTTTTTGAAGTGTTGGCTATTCCTCTTGTTGAAGCTTAGGAGGTTTTGGTCCAAGTTGAGGATCCCTTGTTGGTGCCAAATGTCCAGGTTCTGAAGGCTAATGAGTAGTCAAAAGGTATTGTGGAAGTCCTAGAGGAGGGTGAATATGTTCTTCAAGAAAAAACTCCATCTCTGGAGGAGCTAATTCCTATCTCCCAGTTTGGTGTTCAAAATATAAATGAGTTGTTGGCTATTCTCGGCTTTCCTCAAGGATCAAGTGATAAGGAGGATGATGAGGGATGGTCACAAGTTACCATGAAAAGTAAAAAGAAAAAGAAACCAGATGTTGGAGGGGGAAATAAGGTGGGAAGACCCTCCTAGAAGGAATCAAGATTGAAAGACACTGTAAGGGATGTGGTTGTTGGAAAACAGAAAACCTTGGATTCGATCACGAGATCGAAGCCCAAGAAAAAGTAGTCTGGGAGCTGTTAGGAGTTGGGGGGGAGGGTGATTTTGTTTTAATAAAGTACGTCTCTTGGAATATTAGCAACCTTAATAGTCCCTATAAACAGTTTTTGCTTAAATCCTGCATCCTGGATAATAAAGTTGATGTCCTCCTATTACAAGAAATGAAGATGAAGAAAGAAACTTTTGAAAAAGCTATTGTTAGTTTCTGGCCTAGAGCTAGTTTTTTTGTTTGTGAAGCTAAAGGAGCGTCTGGTGGTATTGCTACCCTCTAGAATCCCTCTAAATTGAAAGGATCTTTACGTTCAACGAGTAAGAATCACCTTGAGGTTACCCTGGAAGAGCTTGGCTCTCAGGAGTCTTGGAATCTTGTTAATATCTATGCCCCCAACTCTAGCAAAGGCAGAGTTTTGTTATGGGAATAGCTTAGTGAATCTATTTCTGAAAGGTGTGATGAACATTGGATGCTGGGAGGGGACTTTAATTCTCCCCTCCTTCCTTCAGAAAAGTTTGGAGGATTGGATGATTATTCAGATAGTATGATGGAGCTTGCTGAATTCTTCAACTCGATAAGTTTGATTGATATTCCTCTCCAAGGCACTAAATTCACCTAGTCTAATAGGAGGATTGGGAACCATTTAATTCAAGTCAAACTAGATAGATTTTTGATTTCAACAAATTGGGATATCTCCCAATTCCTTTCTCTCTCTACTCTTCCCAGGTTTGGTTCAAATCATAATGCTTTGGTTTTGAAAAAACATGTGGATCATAATAAGGGTCCCTTCCCTTTCAGATTTGAAGCCATGTGGTGCACTCATCCAAATTTTGTTTCTTTAGTTCAATCGTGGTGGGAGGAACCTATCCTTGGAACTCCTATGTTCTATTTGGCTGAAAAACTTTGAAGAGTTAAGCAAAAAGTGAAAGGGCGGAATAAGCTTACCTTTGGAAACATTTTTGAGTTAAAAAATACTCTGGGAAAAAGTCTTAAAGAGGTACAGGATAGTATGGAGTTTGGCTTAGTGGATGAAGAGATTTGTGTGAAGGAAAGAGACCGGAGATCTCAATGGTATAAGATTAACAAAAAGGAGGAAATATTTTTGAAAAAAAAGTCAAGAGTCCAATGGTTGATGGGAGGGAACATGAACACCAAATTTTTCCGCCAATCTACGCTCAAACACATAAGCAAAAACAAAATTAGATCACTGGTTAAAGAGGACAGTTCTATTGTTACTAATGAAAGAGAGATTGCAAGGGAATATGTTAACTTCTCTTCTTATCCTTTAAATCCTATCAATGATCCCCAGATTTTTGCTGATTTTCTTAATGTTATCCCTAATGTTGTCTCCGACTTAGAATTAAAAATGATGACTAATGTTGTTTCTTTGGATGAAGTCAAAAAGGCCGTGTTTTCATTTGGAGCTCTTAAAGCCCCTGGTCCTGATGGATTTCCCCCTGTTTTTTTCCAAACCTACTGGGAAATTATAAAAAATGATCTCTTTAATGCTTCCAGAGACTTTTTTAGGTCAGGAAGGTTATTAAGTAATTTGAATGCCACTTTTATAACTCTTATCCCTAAATCTGCCGATGCCTTGGCTATGAAAGACTATAGACCTATTAGCCTCTGTAATACGGTTTATAATTTTTTTTCTAAAATTTTGGTGTTTAGACTCAAACTGGTGCTTGGAAAAATGATAGATCCTAATCAAAAAGGTTTTGTTTAGGGCTGAAACATTCTTGATGCTGTTATCTCTACTCACAAGATAATCCATTCTATGGAGCACTCAAAAAATCTTGGGATGGCCTTCAAAATTGACATCTCCAAAGCCTATGATAGGGTCTCCTGGCCTTTCCTCTTTGTTGTTCTTAAGAAGTATGGGATATATGGTAGTTTTTTAAAGATGATTTCGGCATGTTTCACTTCTCCTATGTATTCTTTTTTGGTTAATGGTGTCCCCCAAGGCTTCTTCTCCTGTGGTTGTGGTCTCAGGCAGGGGGATCCTCTTTCTCCATACTTGTTTATTATAGTTGCTGAAGACCTGGGAATGAATATTCAAAGGTTGCTTGATGTGAAAGCTCTTAAAGGTATTAAGGTTGCTTCCTCTCTCAGGCCTAATTCCCATCAACAATTTGTTGATGACACCCTGTTGTTTGGGGAAGCTTCGGTGGGGGAAGCAGGTGTTTGGAAATAGATTCTTAATGATTATGCTATTGTTTCTGGTCAGTGCATTAACTATGATAAAAGCAAAGTTTACTTTTTCAACACTGATCAACAAATAAGGGACAGAGTGAAAAGAATTATGGGTTGTCAAGAAGCTGAGTTACCTGATACCTACCTGGGGCTCCCTTTGTTTTCCAAGAGACTAGAAAATAATTACCGGAACCAATTATTAGAAAGGATTCAAAATAAATTGGTAGGATGGAAGGGGAAGCTACTAAGTTTGGAAGGTAAAATCCAACTCCTTAAAGCCTCTCTTCAGAATATTCCAGTCTATTATCTTTCTTTGTTTAAAATTCCTACTCATATAGGGGAGAAGATAGAATAGATTCAGAGGAAATTTCTGTGGTCAGGAACAAAGGAAAAAAATAGACTATCTCTTGTTAGCTGGGATAAAGTATGCAGGCCTAAAATATGTGGGGGGTTAGGGATGTGAAGAATTCATATGATAAACAAAACCCTAATTGCTAAAATTGGTTGGAACCTTCTTGGAGGTTCTAAAGATTGGGTCAAATTTTTCCAAGCCAAGTACTTGAGAAACAAGAATTCTAGTTGTTTCCTGTCTCAATTGGATCTTCCTCCTAGTTTTTCCTTATGGAAGCATCTTATCAGATTAAGGAATGTGCTGAAGATGGGGGAAAGGAAGAGAATAAGGAATGGGATTAACACAAATTTTTGGAAGGATCCTTGGATTGAGAATTCCACCCTTTCTGCTAGTGAGGATTTGAATCCCCTAAAGTGTAGCCTCCAAATAATTTGTGGAAAAAAGGTGAGTGATTATATAATCTAGGAAGGGGAGGAACCAAAATGGAAGGATTTTGATGCCTTGTTAAGGAGAAATAATTTGCAGGGTCAAAGACAAGTGAACTGGGATCCTCTCCTTATCAACTTGCACAATTTGATTAGGGAGGCGAAGTGGTTTGATAGAGGTCGGGAGGATCAATGTCTCTGGAAAAATAGCTCCTCAGGTTATTTCTTGGTTAGAAAAACCTATGAAGATTTGGAGAGGATCCAAGATGATGTTCCTAATTCTTTCTGGAGAGTGGTGTGGATTAAGAATCTGATTCCTAAAATTAATTATTTCTGGTGGATTGCTGTCCATGGCAATATCCTTACCATTGATAACCTGGTTAAGAGAGGGTTCCAGCTGGTTAATTGGTGTTCTCTATGCAAACAGGAGGAAGAATCGATAAATCATTTGTTATTTTATTGCAATTATGTGAGGGAAGTGTGGTCCAAGGTGTTGCAGTTGCTGTCTTTGGATTGGGTGTTTCCCAACTCTTTGAAGCAGTTTATTGAAGGATGGTCTAACTTTCCTTTCTCTCATAATGTTATTGTGGAGTTGTGGAATCAAGTCCCCCCTTTTGTTACTTGGGGGCTATAGAAGGAGGGAAATAATAGAATTTTTAGAGAAGTGGAGAGAAGCAGTGGGGAGGTGTTCTAGATAATAAACACTCAAATTAAGGAAAACATTGTGGCTTGCAGAAATGGCTTCTCCAACTCCTGGCCAAACTACAAGGAGATGAGAATAAAAAAAAATTGGGGTATAAGAAGAGACTTAACCAATATGAACTGGTCTAAGATGCTTCATAGGATGGGTACTATTTGGAGTCCTCCTCTAAAGGATTGGGTGAAGTGCAACTTTGACAGCTGCTCAAAAGGAAACCTAGGTCAAGTTGGAGCAGGTGGCTTGATGAGAAACCAGTTTGACAACTGTATAATGGATTTTGGAGTGAACCTTGGTATCTGCTCTAACAACAAAGCTGAAGCAATGGCTGCTCTTGGCACTTTCAATTTCTTAAAGGAGTTGGGTTTCAAAAATGTTATCATCGAAGGGGACTCAAAGTTAATTGTGGAAATTTTTAATGATGTTGCTGCACTTCCATGGGAAATAAAAAATATCATAGACAAATGTAAACTAATCAAGAATTTCTTTACTATCCGTTGAGTTCAACATGTGTATAGGGAAGGGAATAGAGCTGCTAATTGCATTGCCAATGTGGTGTTGAGGTGTAGGGGTTGGACACAGTGGAAAAATGGAAATATGTCACCGCCTCTTAAAGATGTCATCCTCAATGAAAAGTTTGAAAATGAATATTAAAGGAGAATATGAAAGATTGGATGTTGGTGGGATGGAAGGGTACATAGTGGTGTTGTCAAGCTTTCCCAGTAATGATGGCTTCAGGTGTACGTGCAGGTATAGGAGGATCCTTGAAGGAGATAATTTCATTAATTTCCCGTTAAAGAGTATGATAAAAAATCACATGTCGATATTGGTTTTGATAAAGGCTGTCATTTCAATATGTGTCGAAAATCCCTCTGTCAGTTATTCATGTATTTCTATAGAGGGAAATGGAAAAAAAATAATTATGGTTGTTATTGCTTGCAAAAATCATAATGCATTTTGGGCTCTGGGAAATGTGAAGTTGTCATCCCTTAGAAGAAACTTCTTGAATTACAATTCTTTTGTGACTCTGTGTTTAGTTTGGGTTTCGAATGCTAGTTCTAGTCAGGAAAGAAAGTAGTTTGTGAGGGAGAGCATGACGTCTAGCTAGTCTAGGCTTAAGAATTTGCAGATGAGCAATATGGGAGGCCCAAGAAAAAAAAATGAACCGCATAACTGCCAAGCATTGAAATAGAATGGCGACCTCTGGAGTATGTTTGAAAACACGGGAATGGCATCCTTCTTTCAATCTCTCAAAGGCTATAATGAAAGTTTAACAGTGAAATTCACTAATTCTTGGAGGAGAGGCTGGGTTTCTGTTAGAGCTATGAAATTTGAGGTTACTTCTCATTTCATAGCTAAGGCCATGGGGTTGCAAAATTCTGGTCTAAAGGTTGCTAAAAAAAGTGGAGTTGATTACCAAAGATTTGTGGATAATTTCTTGCATGAAGGAGAAAATATCAAGCCATTCCAGAATGGGTATGCAAGACTCAAACTTCCTCCTCCTTTTTCCCTTGAGAGTCTGTTTGTTATGTGCTATTTTACTCTTGAAGGTCGCTATATGTTGGTCCATGCTTATCACTTTCCTATTTTAAACCACATCAGACATGGGGAGCACATAAACCTACCATTTTACCTTTCTTCCTCTATGCAACTGAATATTGAGAAAGGTGCTAACCTGCTGCTACATTAGGGCCTAATGCTTACTTTGTACAAATATGCCCTTTCCCAAAATCCCCATGGCAATCCTCTTAATGCAAGAGTTGAGAACCTTGACCAGTCTAATGAGGAAAATGTTGAATCGTGGAGGGTGGTTAACCCAGATGTTGTTGACCCCTTGGCTGTTGAACAACTTCTAGGTGCAACCCTCCTGCTGTTGTTGCAAGATGTTTGATTATCCTTGCTAAGAGCAACTCTTCGGTGGCTAATGTGTCGAACCCTTCTACCCCAAGGTCCCAAAAAAGTGAGGATTCAAAGAATGTCGACTTGCTGCTTTCCAGAGCTACCCCTGAAAAGAGAAAACAATCTCCCCTGCTGCTTGAGCCCCCAAAAGCCAAGAAACCTAGAAGGGAATTTAATCCTAGTGAAGTTATTCATATTTCTGAGGATGTGAACCAAAAGGAGAAGGTCAAGGAGAATTTATAGGGTCAGGGGAGTGACTATAGCAATGGAAGAAGGTCTGCCTAGCTGGCGAAGGTGGCCTCAAAAGAGAAAAAAGGGGAAAGAAAAAAGTGTCTGTGGATGTGGAAGATATCCCAGGTTATGAGGAGTTCGAGGCTCAGGAAGATGATGATTCTGAAGATTATGATTTTGAGTAAACTTCCTATGATATGGGGAAAGAAGATTTGGAGGAGGAGGAAAAAAATGAGGAAGAGGAGGAGCAAGTGGAGCCATCTAAGGAAAAGAATGAAACTGGGGACAAATGGGATGTTGGGATTTCTGGTCTGGAGAATAAAAATGAAGAATTAAGTATTAATTTTTTAAAAAGTAGATTAAATTTTTTGTAGGTCCAATTCGAGGATATGGAAAAGGCTCTGGTTTTTTTTGATGAGAGTCACTAATAGGTTAATGAGATGTGCGATGTTGGGTGCGACCTCAGGAGAAGTAAAGATAACTAGAAAATTGAAGAAGCAGAGGAAATATGACACCCTCAAACTACTGGATGAAATAGAGGGACCTGACTAGCGTGAATATGCAGCTCTCTTAGTTGAGTATGGGGACCTATTTAGGAAAGCCAACTAATGGCTTGGTTTGTTGTTTTCCTACTTTTTGATGGGTCTTTTGAATTATACCAATTTTTGGGACTGTTCGTTAATTCTCTATAAGATTTGGTGGAATACCACCTCGTATACTGTGGACTTAATTAATGGCCTCTGTAGCTCTAATTTAGTTGGTAGTAACTTGTTTTTTTTTTATAGTTTTTGGCTAGACTGTAACGTTGGTTTTAATTTTGGGCCTGCGTGCCACCCTAAAGCTGTTTTTGGGTTTGGCTGGTGGTGCTATTTCCTGCCTTGACTATTGATTTTGATATGCTTTTATTCCATGGGATTAGGGCCCTTCCCTGCTTATTCTATAAAAAACAATTACATTCATAGTTATTCCCTAAAAACCTAGATAGGATTGATACAAACTTAGACTATAAAATCTCCACTTTCAAAATTTTAAGATCCTTAGCAAATGGATCTAAATTCTATTTTATAGAAATAAGGGAGAAACAAGCTTCAAACCATGGATAGATGTCACATTTTTGTTTGACAATATTGGACCATCCCACAATAATGGGTCCCAAACTTGGGACATCCTGATTTTTTCCTAAAATCACATATTTTTAGAAAAAACTAATGACTTAAGCCTTGAGGGATTCCATATAAAGGGTTTTAATTGAAGAGGGTTAGATAAGACCCCCTTAGATCAAACCCCCTTGGATAAAACCCCTCTAGTCTTAAAACATACCCACAATGGAGTCTTCTTCACACCTATCAAAATGCTAGCAAGAAAACACTTTTTCTTTACCCTTTGAGGGATTAAATAAAGTAATTTAAAAATTATGTTTTGCAAGTATGTAGCTCTTATCATAAGGTTTCCAAAAGTATAATTTTAAATATTTTTAGTTTTATTATATATTTATATTTTATTTCTTATCAATGTTGTTTTTTCACTAAATTTTAAGGTATTTATTTCACACACATAAAAAAAAGAAAAATAGAGAAAAAAATAAATAAAAAATATGTGTGCACTAGGTATTGATGTTCTTGTTTCATAAAAAAATAAAATTATTACATACAAAACAAGTTTTGTGTGACGACATGCACCTGTCTTGATTATAATTACTTTAACTTCAAAAATTAATTAAAGAAAACTGTGCCAATAAAAAATTATGAAAAAATATCCATGCACTAGATATTGATATTAAAAATATATATATTAAAAATTATAATTTTATCCTTTTAATAAAAATGTTATGCGTGAGAGATAAACGTTGCTTTTTAAAAATGTTGTTTACTATAAAAAATAAGTTATTAAAAGTTACATAAAAAATCACAGTTCATTTGTAATATTTTTAAAAAATATATATTTATAATCTACACACAAATCCTCACAAGTCACTAATTCAAATTATCTCCAAATTATTAATGGTTTAGTTTCTATAGGATTCATAAAGTGAAATTTTATAAAAAATGTTGATATTAATTCCAACTTGGCCAAAAAGTGGGACATAATTTGTGGGTTGACCCTATTGTCCCTAGGATTAGACAAAAAAAAAATAATTGCCTTGCAAAAGATAGAAAAAAACCTTCCAGTAGAAGACAAAACAGTTGTTGGGGCCATTGAAGGAGATATCTTCTGATGTTGTAATGATGAGATAACATATGATTGTTCAATAAGACTTCTCCATCCAAGTTGGAAGCATATTATTTTTAGAAACTACTGGAATTGATGTCGAGTGGGCCACAAAAAGACAAAAATGTACCAAAACTGCATGCATACTTGTAGACAATTGGGAGCTTTGAATGCCACGTCATTATATGACCTGGATATTCTGATTTAGTTCTGGTGACAAGATAAAAAGTTAAATATTTGCTAGCTTTTTATACTTTTCATCCCATTCTACATGCACCCTTTTTGATGACCACTAAAAATCAATTATTTGGTTGACATGACACATATATATCAATATCTTACATCTAGGAGTGCACTGGTCTCCTTGCAAAAAGCTTCTAAGCCAATTTCTATAGAGATTAACCTATCTATGGTGTTATTTATCAAATTGATGTCAACCTTGTTGTCATCATAGTTGAAAATTGATAAAATATTGGATAATGCTCTGAAGCCTTCTCTCCACTGATCATAAGACTTGAGCTCTCCATTCTCATCCAAAATACTTGGCATAATTTTTATTTCAATACTCTCAAATTTTTTGAATTTGGTTCTTATACGTTGTGCCATTTTAACCATGTATGCCTTTAACTCTTTCGCTAGTTTTGCAATGTTCCATGTGGGAATAATGTTGCTTGACATATCATTTTCATATCTTTCTCCCTTGTATATGCCTTCCAAATTTGTAATTCTAGTGATCCATTTTCCAAGATGATCTTGATCTTTAGCTACTTTGGCATAAGCATCTTTGAGGGTTGAGTAGGCTTTGTTAAACTTTAGCTGTAATTCTGAATTTAGGCGTGCATAGTGCAACAATTTCCTTTAAAGCTTTATGTTAAACTTTCTATTAAGAATTTATGGCTCCACTCATAGCCTTTATTATGTTTTATGTCACAACCATCAGTTAGTTGGTTGGTTGTAATTCTATTTAAGACTTTTTCAATTGTATTCTCCTGCCATCTAAAAATTAGGATTTTTTGTAATATAGTATAAATATGTGTAATTATCAAAGAAATGATGTGATGTTGTTATGATATGCTTTGAATACTACTAAGCTATGTTCTCTATGTTACACTTTTATGATATGAATAAATAAATATTTCTAGCCTTATTCTGAGTCAATGGTTTTGAGTAATGAAAGTTTTACGAATGGTTTACTTTGAAGATGAGAAAGTACCACATGTGATTTGAACTAAACGTAGGAATACCTGAGAGCTAGCCACTCGAGGGATCTCATAATGAAGATAAGTATTTTATGGTTAATATTGTTACTTTCATGTTGTACGTGTTAAAATTAGATGAGTGTTATTTTGTGTTGAGCTTTGTCATGTGTTCCAGCAGGTCGTAGTTTTAAGTTTACAATCTTTAAGTTCTGTTCATTTGGAAATTTTGGAGCACCCACTCTTGTTGTTAGTTACAAGTCGTTAAGAGTACTTTCTGTCAGTAGTTAGTCATTACTCGTTAGTTACCTTCATTTAAATTTCACAATTTAACTGCAAGTATTAATTCTTAGGTAATTTCCATGCTTTCTAGAATAGAAATTTGAATGTTTTCTAGCTTAAATAATTTTGTGCTTTCTAGTATAATTTATATTTTCATACATTTCAAAAATTTAGAAAATCTTACTAAGAGAGATGGCCAAAATATCGCCTATTACATACAGCCTATGGACACTACTCAGTCGACATAACTAATCTATTTTTAACTAAAGTGTTAGGACCTTACAAAAACTTGTCACTTTTTGTTGCCGTTACTAAGGAAACTTCTTTTCTAGTGTTGATAGGAGACTGCTTGGATACCTCTTTTAGAAAAAAATAGTTGTTAGGCTTCTTTTTTTGCATGGTTAGGAAATGAGGTCTGCATGAAAGATATGTACCAACCCCCCCCCCAAAAGATGTTCCAACCACAAGCAGGGAGGTAGAAGTCTCAACTGAATAATTTATTGAAGAATTGATCGAGCAGGATCAACCTTAGACCTCTCATTATATCCTTGATACTTCCCATCATATCCCCGAGACTTCCCAGCATATCCCTGAGACTTTCCAATATACCCCAAAAATTTAGCCAGTAGAATAAACCTTTGAAGAAGAATGCATTCCGATTGACATCATGGCTAATAACGACAATGATAACCCTTTCAATGAAAGGAGAAGAAATTGAAGACATGTTGATAATGCAAGAGCATAGACATTTACCTATCCTATTGCTCTCAACGAAGACGAAAATACACCTATGAAAAATATTTCACCATCCATTTTATGACCCTTCAGAGTCTTATCCTCTGAAGACCCTGACCAATTCCTTTTTGAGTTTAAAGTTTTGTGTTAGATGTATGACTACAAAAATGATAACCAAAAACTAAAACTCTTCCCCTCAACTCTGAAGGATGTTGCAATGCATTGGTTCATGGGGTTAGCATCAGGGTCAATTTCCACTTGGAACGATATGGAGTCTGTCTTTTTGGACAAATACAAAAGTTACTATAGAGTTAGTGATAGGAAAGATGAGTTGTTCAAATTGAGGCAAAACAAAGATGAAAGCTTAGAAGATTACCTAGATAGGTTCATTTTCTTATCTAAATGATGTGGTGAAGAAGCCATAAGTCTAGAAATTTTGAAGACCATATTTCTCAAGGGACTTGATGAGGATGCTAGGAAAAGTCTAGATTTGATGGGAAAAGGAGATATGTCCCAACTTGGACTTGATGATATCACTAAGTTATGCCAAAATTTCTCCCATACTTGAGGAGGTATTCATAAATGTAGCCTTTTTAGAGGTTCCAATCAAATAGGTAAACTGCATGAGGAAATATAAAATCTCAAAACTGACATTCTTTTTCAACTAAACACCACATTGGATGGAATACAGGCTAAAACACATAATCCTGAGACCTTATCTGTCTATTGTCCTAGGTGTTGAAACAAACATCTATTACAAGAATATCCTTTGGATAAAGTTGACGTTTGCCAAGTTTGTGAAAAGAGTCATGCTACTGATCAAGGTGAGATCCTAAATGCAATAAAAAATTCCAAGAAGAGGACATCTCACACTGAAGAGGAGATCAATATTGTGAACCAAATACCTGGGGAATTTCTCTTACAGACATAATTCAAATCCCTCTTGGCGGCCCTCAAATAATTGGAATATTAATCAGTGGGTGACACCTTGGCCTCAAGCACCATCTAATTGGGGACCTTACCCGTGGGAACCACCTGAAGGGTGAACCAACCTTGGGGAACTCTCGAATGGACAAGCCAGACTCAAAAGCAGTGGTATCCTCAAAATCCTGTGCCTCAATGGAATAAAAATCCAAATCATTTTTATACTGGGCCAAGGAGGATGCCTAACCCGTAGCAGAACCTTTTACCAACTCCTTAGAATCCTCAAATAATGAGCAGGTCAGCCAACCACAACTTCTAGCACAACCTGTTCCTAATCCAAAGAATTATCATCAAAATACTCTAATGTAGTTAATAGAATAGGAAAACATGTCTGGAATTAATGCTATCCATTGTGGAAACCTACAGTTGAGGTTGGAAAAACACTTCCGCAGCCTACCATAGTTGAGATCCTAGATGAACCAAACAAAGAATATGCTGAAACAACTGAGACACCTTCATACCTTTAGAGAAAAACCCAACAAGTAATCAAGACAAGTCCCTTCCACAATCCTCATCTAGAACTCCCGAGTTATCTCAAGAAGAGGATGACTAGTGTTCAACATATCTTTTAAATAAGGATCATACCGTGAAAGAGAAAACTCAAGCCCCTTTTCCCGAGCGTCTCAAAACAATTTTCTTTAATAACCCTCCAGAAATTCCTTTATCCACTAAAACCGTGTTAATACAAGAAATTAAAAAACTTCAAATTGAGGTTCCTTTGTTACAGATGATCAAATAAATTCTTGAACTAAACCAACTAATTAAACAGCTGTGCATAAAAACACCAGGAAGGAAACCAAAACAGATTAACACTATGCACATAAAAGTGATATGTAGCTGACTTTATTGTTGTAAAATGGTCAACCCTAAAATATGATGACCTAGGTATTCCACTCATAACAGTGACAATCATTGAGGTAGCAATACCTAATGCTCTTGTGGACTTAGGAGCAGCCATTAATATCATGACGGTGGTTGTTATGGAAAAAATGGAGCTCACTGATTTGCGTCCCACAAATACGATATTGCAAATGGAAAATCAATCTATAGCTATTCCCAAAGGTGTCATAGAAAATATTCTTGTTAAGGTTGATTTTTGGGAATATCCAGTAGATTTTCAAATAATCTAGTTCCTTACACCCAAAGACAGTTATCCAATAATATTAGCTCAACTGTGGTTAGCTACAGTTGCATCTAAGATTGACTGCAAAGTTGGAGGAATGACCATTTCACATGGTTCCAATAGCAAACACTTATTATTGTATCCCCCTACTCAACCTATTGAACATAACCAAGTTTGGGTTGATGAACCAAATGGTGCTAATAAACAAGAGAATCTAGCCTCACTTGCTATGGTAGTCATTAAACAACATGGTGAAGAGTTGGAAGATGAACTGGAAAACAATATGCAAAATCTTACAATAGACTCAAGTGATGAAGAATTTTTAGAAGTGGAAGAGATTTTAGGACACCCAATTAACGTTGATCACACTAAATTTGATTACACCAACTTCACAGGGTTACCTTGTCCTTTGGCTAATATCATTCTAAAAACGGATCAATTCTTTGTAGATATTTCCAGACTCCATAGAACTATATCGTATAGCTATCCTCTCAACACCTTAACCAAATAATTTTATACTATCACCTCCAACTACCCAGGAGTCAAAACCCTCATGTTACTACAAGGGAAAACTTTAAATATCAACAGTTGGTTGATAGAGTTAGAAGAACTGAAATTGTTTGATGTTTTTGTAAATAGATCTAAAGCTTTTGTTTGGGATTATACAAACATGAGAAAAATACACCCAAGTGTTTGTACCCATCACATATATACTGAAAATGTTAGACCTATTCGTCAACCACAGTGAAGACTCAACCTTGCTCTCAAAGACATTGTTAAAATGAAAATTGAGAAACTTCTGCAAGTAGGATTCATCTATCCCATCTCTGACAACAAATGGGTTTTTCCTATGGTAGTGATTCCAAAGAAAAATGGGAAGTGGAGAGTGTGTGTTAACTATAGAGAGATAAAAAAAGCCACCCATAGAGATTACTTCCCTTTACCCTTTGTAGACGAAGTCTTGGATAACTTAGCTAGGAGGAAGTATTTCTCATTCCTAGGCAGATTTAGTGGATATAACCAAATACAAGTAGTAGCAGAAAACCAGGACAAAACAAATTTTTCTTTCCCTTGGGGAACACTTTCATATCGCATCCTTCCCTTTGGGCTATGTAATGCTCTGACAACATTTTAGGGAGCTATTTTGGCCATATTTGTTTAAAATTGAGGTTTTTATGTAGCTTAATACTTTGTAAAACTATTCTACTTTTTGATCTAAATATGTATTCTTTGTTATAGATTCTTTATGGGTGATTATCTAATTAATTCATTTTATCATTTGTAGAATGAAGACAAAAGTTGTAGAAGAATTAGACAGGATATTAGAAGATACACAACATACATCGTGGATAAACCCTTTTAGGAAAAAACTCCACCAAGAATCAATGCATTATTTAATATTTGAAGTAGATTACAATAACTCCAATTCTTCCTTGAGATGCTTCTTCTGCCTTCAACAAATCTTCTTCACAACCTACAATAAAACTGATACAAACTCTCTTCAACTTACTTGAGATAAATAGGAAATAATCAACCTTGTAAAATCCAAAAGAGTTACAATTACAAAGCTCAATCCCTATCTCCTAAAAGGTATTCCTATCTCTTCCAAGTAGAGTTTAACCATGAAGAACAATGCTAAATCATCATCTTCATCCATTTTGGTGTCCCAAACTGAGGTAGTAACTCAACCTTTATTCTGTAAATATCTTCAAGGCTTTATCCTCAAAGTAGGTGCCCAAGAGTGGGCCCACTTAACTCAACCTTCTGAAATATCTTAACATGCAAAGGAGTTAATTCCAATAAGCCAACTTGGGTGCCCAAAGTGGGTCCAAGTCATTTTCTATTAATTGAAACATCTCTCTCCACCATTCATGCAAGGATGGTCATCCCCTATTAACTAAGGGAAGTCACTTGCTATCTGTCATGCAACTCAAGTCATTATTCATGTATTCCAAGTTAACTGAAGTCAACTAGCATTCAACTAAAACTAACTGAACCATAACTAAACTGGACTGATTCTGAACTGAACTAAACTGAACTAATTTTGAATTGAACTGAACTGATCTGATCTAATCTGAAATGAACTGAACTAAACTTCATGCATGTAAACATCAAACCCTAACTCCTAGGATCTTTACATGCATTTAAAAGTGTTCTCTTTTACTCCAAACAATTAACTTAACTCAAGGTGAGTTCCACCTTCCATGTGGGTTCCCCATGTGCTGCTATTATTTAGGAACTCATCTTGGACACCCTCACATGATCCTATTATTTAGAATTAATTACAAATGTCAATTAACATGATTATTTCATCCAAAATTAATCTCTCTAATCCTAGTGTTTGAGAACACTTTCCAAGGAGTTAGAAGACACATGAAATAAATAATGTCTAGGATTGCAATTAAATGGCATCCTATTTCCAACATTCTCCCACTTGACATTATACATTGTAATTATTCTAAACAAGGAATATTTATAAATCAAGTAAAAACTTAAGCCCAATGGCCTTCCTACACCAACTAATCAATCCATGCCAACTTCAAATGCAACCTGCATAATCATGAAGCTCCAAGCAAATGATTAAAACCAAGAGAACTTATCTGAAGGAACTGGTTTCATAAGATAATATGTAACATTAATTAAAGTGTCGACTTTCTCAATTAATACCTTCCCACTCTCAACCATTTCTCGAACAAAGTGATACTTAACATCAACATGCTTAGTACGGCATGATACTTAGGATTTTTGGCTAAACACATAACACTGACTATCACATTCAAGTTTAACTTACTTAAAATTAAAACCAATACCTTTCCCAAGTCTCTATATCCAAATTTCCTCTTTGGAGGCATGTGAAACTGCGAGTGTGTTGAACTCATGTTCAACCAAGGTGTAGGCTCCTCGGTCTTTTCTGTTGAAAATAGCTTTTCTTACTAGTAACTATTCCAACATATATCTCTTACCATAAGAGAACTCAAGCCTCACCTATTTCTCCAAGTATCCATGAGGACCTGTAAACAACCAATCCATGCCAAACTCCAAATGCAACATAGCACTATCATGAAGTAATCAAGCAAATGATTAATGTACCCAATACTTAAGAGAACTACACAAGATCAATGTCAAAGCTCCAATCTTGAACATAAACATGACATCCATGATCTAACCATCTCCTCCTAGGAGATCACATGCACCATAACACACTTAAACATCCTAGTCTCAAGAGAACCATGCCAAACTCTAAATGCAACAAGAGTAAACCATGACATAATAGCAACCACTCTAAACCAAGAAAAAACCATATCCCCAATCACATGAGGATAACCTTACCAATGATGCATCCACGTCACTGCCAACAACTCCCACTGAACCGTGGTACTGAGTCACACATGGCATCGTGACTACCATCCTCTTCATGAAGATCACTATATCCTACCAAAGCTCCCACTGAACTGTGATACCGAGCTATACATGGAAACAAGATAAACATCAAACCATCACTGTCAAAAGCATATGGAATTTCAGACATTTCCTCATGATCAAAATTATCATAACATGTACCATGCCACAACTCTAAACCACTAATCAAGAGTATACCATGACATAATAACAAAACCATCCTACAACCAAGAATCCACTTCATTGCCAAATGCTCCCACTGAACCGTGATACTAAGCAATCCCATGGCATCATGATGCACATAATCAAAACCACATTTATGTCATTAAGCTCACACCAAGTCCTGTGAATCCAAGCTCTCAATGACACATGATAAAAATCCTCTAAAGCAAAAATATATACCTCTTGTAACAGACTTATTTTCCAAAATCAATAATAACAAAAATAGTAAAATCTCCCACTACAGCCAAAAAACCTCGAATATTTTAAGAGAAAGGCATCCCAATACTCTACCCAACCTCAGCTCTGATACCAAATGTTGCAAATTGAGGTGTTTATGTAGCTTAATACTTTGTAAAACTTTTATACTTGCTGATCTAAATATGTATTCTTTGTTATAGATTCTTTGTGGGTGATTATCTGATTAATTCATTTTATCATTTGTAGAATGAAGACAAAAGTCGTAAAAGAATTAGACAAGATATTAGAAGATACACATCATATCACAGAGAAGCCCTTTTGAGAAAAAAAATCAACCAAGAATCAATGTATTATTTAATCTTTGAAGTAGATTACAATAACTCCAATTCTTCCTTGAGATGCTTCTTCTTCCTTCAACAAATCTTCTTCACAACCTACAATAAAACTGATACAAACTCTCTTCAAATTTCTTGAGATAAATAGGAAATAATCAACTTTGTAAACTCCAAGAGTTACAATTACAAAGCTCAATCTCTATCTCCTAAAAGGCACGCCTATCTCTTCCAAGTAGAGTTTAACTGTGAAGAACAATGTCAAATCATCATCTTCATCCATTTGGGCGTCCCAAACTGAAGTAGTAACTCAACCTTTATTATGTAAATATCTTCAAGGATTTATCCTCAAAGTAGGCACCCAAGAGTGGGCCCACTTAACTCATCCTTCTGAAATATCATAACATGCAAAGGAGTTAATTCCAAGAAGCCAACTTGGGCACCCAAAGTGGGTCCAAGTCATTTTTTGTTAACTGAAACATCTCTCTCTACCATTCATGCAAGAATGGTCATCCCCTATTAACTGAAGGAAGTCACCTATTATATGTCATGCAACTCAAGTCATTAGTCATGTGCATTCCAAGTTAACTAAAGTCAACTAGCATTCAACTAAAACTAACTAAAGATAACTGAACCATAACTGAACTGGACTGATTTTGAACTGAACTGAACTAAACTGAACTGAACTGAAAACTGAACTAATATGATCTGATATAAACTAAACTGAACTAAACTTCATGCATGTAAACATCAAACCTAACTCCTAGGATCTTTACATGCATTTAAAAGTGTTCTCTTTTACTCCAAACAATTAACTTAACTCAAGGTGAGTTCCACCTTCCATGTGGGTTCCCCATGTGCTGCTATTATTTAGGAACTCATCTTGGACACCCTCACATGATCCTATTATTTAGAATTAATTACAAATGTCAATTAACATGATTATTTCATCCAAAATTAATCTCTCTCTAGTCCTAGTGTTTGAGAACACTTTCCAAGGACTTAGGAGACACATGAAATGAATAATGTCTAGGATTGCAATTAAATGGCATCCTATTTCCAACAATATTTGCTGAGCTAGTGAATGACTGTGTGGAATTCTACATGGACAACTTCACTGTGTATGGTTCCAATTTTGATGAAGGACTTCAAAATTTGGACAAGGTACTAAAGTGATGTGAGGACCATCGACTATCCCCGAGTCATGAAAAATGTCTAATAATGGTGGAACAAGGGATAGTTTTGGGACACCATATTTTAGCTGAAGGGATAAAAGTGGATCCTAAGAAAATTGAGGTAGTACAAAAACTAGAGACTCCAAAGAACCAAACTAACATTAGAAGTTTCTTAAGACAAGCTGGGTACTATCAGAGATTCAAAGAAAATTTTAGTAAGATTGCAGCTCCCATGTTTTCTCTCCTCCAAAAGAATATAGATTTTTCCTGGACAAAAAAATGTCAAAATAATTTGAGATCGTTAAGGAGAAACTCATTTCTACTCCTCTCCTACATGAACCTAACTGGAACCTTCCATTCCAAATTTATGGAGATGCTTCCAACGATGCCATTGGAGCAGTTTTAGGTTACGAAGATGAGAATTGAGGGAAGTATGCCATTTATTTCATTAGTAAGAATTTGACTCCCACTGAACAAAATTACACCACTACAGAGAAATAATTATTAGTTGTGGTTCATGCAATAAAGAAATTTCAACATTATATCATAGGGTACAAAATAACTGTGTTCACATACCATTCAGCATTCAAGTACCTAATAAAAAAACCTGTAGTGAATGGAAGAATAGTCAGGTGGTTATTGCTTCTATAAGAATTTAATGTGACCATCATTGATAAACCTGGGGAAGCCAATGTAGTTGTGGATTTCTTATCCCGCATCAAACAAGACAATGGAGATTGTGCTCCTGTGTAAGATGAGTTCCTGGATGAAAAATTATTTTCCATCTCCATTTAATAGAGAGGAAAGAATTCCCGTGAAGATATGGTGGCTTTTGGTATTTTTCTTGAACAATTTTTTGTTTTGCAAAACAATGGCTGCCATAAAAAAAAATTAAAAGCTTTGAGATCTTTAGAGTAAATAAGGGGAGAAAAGAAGAAAGCTCAGGAAAAGAATTAAGGAGAAGCTCGGGAGGTCAAATCGGGAGGAAAAGAGAGGAGGTGGAAGAAAAAGCATCATCAACAGAAGGCTAAATAACCAAGTTTTTAGAAATCTCTCCATTTTTATTTAATTTCTTTAAAATATATAAAAAAAAGATTTTCTGAGTTGTGCAATGACTAGATTCATTCAAAACTTATTGTGCAAATCTCCCTATTTTTTTTTTAAATCTTGCTGAGAAAAAAAGAAAGTCCCCAAATTGAATTAGGAAACCTGATAAATTTTCTCCAATCATTTATATAACATTAAAAAAACTTTTCTTTTTCTTCTGTTATTCTGAAATATGCATACCCAGATTGAAGATTTTTCTGTGTAAAAGATTTAGAATAAAATTTTGACCTAGATTGAATAGAATATATATATATATGAATTTTTATATATAAATATATATATTCACACACACACACACATATATAATTAATTATATATATATATATACAAATAAACATTTTAGAATAAAATTTTGTTTCAGATTGAATATATATATATATAAGTTTCAGAGTGTTTATATATATATTTACATATATATAAACAATCTGTATATATACATAAGTATATATATGTATATATATTTAAATGACTAAAATAAAAATCAGCATATCAAAATACCCTGTATTTTAAGCTGCAATTTTTAAAATTTGACTCAGTTTGAATAGAAAATATATATATGAGTATATATACATATATATATGTATATAATTATTTATATACTTATATCTGGTCTTTTTATTTCTAGTTTTTGTATGTAAACACCATAAAGAACAAAATGAGATATATCAATATAAGAGCCAAAATTTATATTTGTAGGCATTTGTATAATGCCAAAATGAATTACCAGCTGAAGTCTCTCTTTTTTTTCTATACTGGGAAATTTTTTGAGTTTGTATATATTCCAAAGGCATAGATCTTATAATCTGATAAATTTCTTGATTGAAAACAATAAAGCGCTATAATAAACTTGCCATAATTGTGTGCGTGTCTATATATATATATACTTATGAACTCAAATAAATAAATAAATAAATATATATCTATATATATATTTATATATATACTCTTTTATTCAATTGTTGCATCAATGACAAATTGAGAGTTTTTCTCTTCCAAATTACCCAAAAATAACTATGATGGTTAAATTAGTAAGTTGTAGATTGAATATACGCTCATGCAAGTTTTAAAACAAATATTTGATGAAGTATTAAACTAGAGAGGGATATTTTAGGTTCATTATCCTTTTATAAAACCAATTGGGAATTTTAAAAAAATAGAGATGTTTATACCGTAAGAGTGTTTTCTAATTTTTCGTTCACCAAACTGTTAATCCGATTAATTTTCCTTTTAGTAACAGAATGAAAAATTTCTTGCATGCATATGAAATGAACTCATTATATAAACTTGTTTAACCCATTGATGATAGTCACTGTATAAAATGTTAAGCTCGCTTAAATTGTAGGGTCATTCATGAGTTTCATATTGCATTTATACAAATCATGTTTTGAACTAGTCCATGAATTGCGTTTTATGACAACATGCTTGTGTGCATAAAAAGTTATTAAATTGAATGGAATTTCATGTGTAAAATGCATTTTATATTTCCTTATGAGCAAACTTCCAGGACAAGATGCCGAAGGTGGAACTACAGAGATGATAGTTTTACCTTTTCTAAAACTATCATTTATTTTATGTTTATGCTTGGCCAAGCAATTTACCATTGAAATAGACAGCAATAAAAGCCTAGAATTAAATGTTATATAGGTCTCTGCCATCGCCTGTTGCAAGAAATATGTTATTCTTAGTTTAGCAATTCATATAGGCATCAGGCTTGCATCGAGAGTTACCTCCTACTGTGTTGTTCCAGGTTGCTAGGCACCTCGAGCAAGGTCGGGGATTTCTTCGAGTTAGGAAGAAACCCGGGGAAGTCATGTGCTTCGTGGTTGGGTGGAAAAGGCACCTTAACCACACTCTTGGCCTCAGCGCAAGAAGACCAGTGGAGTTGAGGCGGATGAGGATCATAGCTTTACTTGTCATGGATATACTTCTTATACTATTTCTTTATGGCTAGGATAGCCCATTTTTACTTTGTAACTTATTTGGTGGAAATGAAATTTATGTAAACTTGTTTATTGTATCATTGAAATAGATGATTGATTATTGTATCATTGAAATAGATGATTTGTAATACCTTAATGGTGCATGTACATTGACATCATTTTATGTTATTGCTTTGAGTAATTATGGAAAACTTTTTTTGGTTTAAATGTTATGGGTATGACATGTGATAGTTCTATCTCTATCTCCTTATATGAAAAGGACGCCACTCATATTCTGTGTTTTGCTTGGAATGGAAATAATTTGGTCCCTACAATTCTTTGGAATTTTACTCTTTCCTTTCGGTTGCATGTTTCAGCGATGCTCCAAAATTTTTCTCTTTCCTTGTGGCTACATCTTTCAGCAATGCTTCAAAATTTTCTCCTCCACTCCGATTGCATCTCCCAGCGATGCTCTAGAATTTTGCTTCTTCTGTCTCGACCACATCTTTTAGTGATGCTTTAGAATTTTGTAAATTCCCTTCCTCTAAAAATGCTCTAATAGTTTTGATAACATACCCATGCTCATCATTAAATTTTTCCATTACTTCCGAAATTCATGCCCTACACTACCTTCTTTTACCATAATAAATCAAAATTATTGTGACCACTTTTTGTCATAATAATTGCAACATTGATTAGCCATCCCATCTTCATCCATAATAAATTCATTACCACCCCTCCCCATCCCATCCGATGATACTCTTACGTCAGCATAGGTAAGCGACTTTCAAATCGATAACAAAACATAAGGCATGCACATTTTTTATTTTAAGTAGGTAAATTATTGTGAATAAAAAATGAATAAATTGGCATGTTCCACCTTCCTTTCCAAATTTAGTAATTGTGCGGATTGTACCTCCACTTGTGACATGGTAGTAAAAGTGCTCTCTCCCATATGAAATAATGATTCTCATGCAGTGAAGTTAAATGAAACAATTAATTTGTGTCCCATAAGTAGTGTCAAAGTACAAGTGGTTGAAAGGTTGCATTTTCTTTAATCTATATCATAGCCTTGTTTAAACAATTTTTCACCTTTTGAACACCAAGACATTCAACAAATACTGTGCAAAATCACAAGAAAGGGACAAAATGGGTGGGGTTAAGTGAAAATCAGAGCCAACTTCCCTAGATAAATTGTTGGCATTGAGTAATATTTCAGAACTATTTCAGAGGATAGGTTGGCTTGAGTTTATGAAGAAATTTGAGGGGCACAATGTGCAGTTGGTCAAGGAGTTTGCAGAGAACTTCTCAGATGGTCAGACCATAGTCCATGGCAAGAAATTCAAGGTAATCCCTAAAATCATTTCTCATTTGTCTGGTATTAAAAATGAGGGTGTAAATTTGACAGAAACCAAAAATATTTCCTATCAAAGAATGATAGAACTTTCTAGAAGGGAAGGAGAACCTCATCCTTTGCTTGTTGTGAATACTTGTGGGAGAAAAAATGGATTTCAAAGAACATCTATTCTAGAGCCATGGAGAATGGAAATTGCTTGGATTATGAAATATTTTACATGTGAGGGACAATGTGCTATCATAGTGGGTCCCCCTTTTCAGCTACTCACTACCTTGCGCCATGGCGTTGAAAACCCTAAATTAAGGGTTAACCTTCCTGCATTCCTAAGTGATTATGTTGTTAATATGATAAAGAGATTTAAAATTGGTTCAGGGCTATTAAAACATCATGGTCTCATTCAGTTTATTTGCAAATATCATTTTCTCAAAAAGAGAAAAATGAAAGAAAAATGGCAGAAATTTCTTCAAAAATTTAAAAACCTTGAGCCCACAAGACATTTTGAGGAAGGTGAGTCATATGGATTGTTGGATCAAAATTTTAGAGAACCTTCCCCTGTGCCACAAGATTCCCCTGAACCCCAACATGCCAAAATAGCTCCTAATGGCGAAGTGCCAAAAAATCCACCCCAAAGGGCCCTAGGAATCAAGAAAATGTAGACCTAGTAAATTCCAGAGATGAGGATACTTGTCCTCGTCAGAAGGAAAAGAGTTCTAAAGTAAAATTGAAAACACCTCCTCCTTTAAGGAGAAGTAAACGATTGTCTACTTAAATTAGTTGTGCGACAACTTGTGACCAATTACATGTTCCTAAAAAGAAAAGGAAAGGCTGGCAACATCATGAAAATATAGCTCAAACATTAGAGAATGTGGTTCAGCCGTGTGAAGAGATAGCCCAAGAACTTGAAAGGAAAACCCTAGTTCGCAGTAAATCCCCTGAGCCTGAGAGGGAGGATGTGCCACTTGAGTCAAGACAAACAAAAATAGGGGAACAGTTGCCAAACTATATGGTTGTTGAGGATGAATCTGCAGAACAATTGTCTCTCTGGTTGCTAATGACCTAGAACAAGGTTCACTAGAGGTACATGATGAAGAAAATATAACTGGTAATGATGTAGAGATTCTTATTTTTCCTTTGTCTACCAATGTAGAGGTTGAAAGGTTTGATCATAGAGAAACAAAATTAGAAGAATTAAAAGCAGAAATTATTCAGTTAAAATATAAATTGCAGAAAAATGAGGAGCAAATGGATAAACATAAGTAGGAAATTAGCATGCAAATTAAACTTCTGATGCAAAAAGATCAAGAAATTATAACTTTAAATATTCAAGTAGAACAAAAGGATAAAACTATTGAAGAGTTGCAGTCTCAAGTGCAACAAATTAATGAGAAAAATAAATAATATTTGACTAGTTTATTTGGGAAAGATAAACAGATTAAGAATTTAACTAATAATTTGGTGCAATCACTCATAGCTTTTGTAGGAGAACAGGAAAAACAAAAATTTGAACTTAATGCGGCCTTGAGAAAAACTGTTAAGCTGGAACAAGATTTGCAAGAAATCAATGTTAAACCAATGGGGGAATCAAAAGAAGTACAGACTGAGCCAACCAAAATGGAATGGTTTCAAATTCACATTCCCCCATTGCTGGTTAAATGGATGGAGAGATGCTATTTCTTGAAAAAAGTAGGGGTAGAAAATGCCAGACTTAAGAAGGAAATATTATTATTAAAAGAATCTTATGATAAGCTCTACCAGGCTAAAACTAATGCATGCCAAATTGGGGAGTTGTTATTATCCTGTAGAAAACCATCACGGTTATATTCCATATTTTTTAAATAAACAATTGTTAATATGGAATTTGTTAAGAATTTCTTGCAATCTACCTCATGATCTAGATGATGAACATTTTTTAAAAGCATTCAAAGAGGAAACCCCTGTTCAACAAAACTTTCCGTGTGAATTTTTTGCACATAATCTATTTTTAGAAAAAAACACCGATTTCTTTATCAACCTTTTTGTTGGGGAGGTACAACTTAGAGCCTTTATGTCTACTATACAAATCATATTCATTGGAAGGAGAGAACCAAAGAATATTTACAAGCAAAAATAACTTTGGGACTTCAAATGAGATATCCCTACCAAAAACCCTTTTCCTTTAATGCCCAATTCTGAGGGATTAAAAGTTATGAAGTTGTAAGGAACAAGTATGATGATAATCTCTACATTTTTTTTGAAAATTTTAAAATTCACGGGCCACAATTAATAGAGAGGGTATGGGGTTCTTGTGAGGAGCGGTGCACTCCTATGCTTATGTATCTCAAAAGGAGGGAGGCGATATCACCTACCAATTTGATCTAAGGTGGTCCTACATAAGGGCTGAGGCATTAGCAGAGATACTACAACAACTCAAAACTAAGTGGATAGGGATGCGGTATAGACCCCCATTGCTCCTTCAGCCGTCCCCTGCAATTTCTATCATTATAGAGAAAATTCCTAGGGACTTATATACTTGGAAGATGAGAATTAAGTTCAACAAGGGTGTTCTTAAAAGTCCCGATGATTTAGATCAAGATGCAGAGGATCCATATGATCTCAGTTCCAAATATGATGAATTGAATAGAAGAAGGGATGTAGAAAGGAAGAGGACTCATCAAAGAGTAGGAGGACCTGCTCAGACTTAGGAAGGGGAGGGTGATGAGGTATAAATAACCTCACGATTATAATAAGCTAAATACCCTTCTTTGTTCTTACCAGTCACTCTAGCCATGCCAATTATTTATTTTTGGGATCAATAATTCTCTACTTTTTATAAAATGATGTATAAATATTTATTTCTCAAATTGATTGAAATTAGATAACTAATGTTGATATAATGGTATAGAATTTAACTCATTGTATAGGACTTATGCACACAAGAAGAATGGAGTGGACTTTAAACGGACTTCAAGTGGTTGAAGTTAGAGCGCTGAAAGTTTGGGTGCTAGAAATTTAGGCATGCATAGTGCAACGATTTCCTTTAAAGCTTTCTTTTAAAAATTTTCTTAAGACTTTATGGCTCCACTCAGAGCCTTATTATGTTTTATGTCACAAGCATCAGTTAGTTGGTTGGTTGTAATTCTGTTTAAGACTTTTTCTATGGTATTCTCCCGCCATCTAAAAATTAGGATTTTGTTGTAATATAGTATACATATGTGTAATTATCAAAGCAATGATGTGATACTATTATGATATGATTTTAATACTACTCAGCTATGTTCTCTGTGTTACACTTTTATTATATGAATAAATAAATATTTCCAACCTTATTTTGAGTCAATAGTTTCGAGTAATGAAAGTGTTATGAATGGATTACTTTGAAGATACGAAAGTACCACATGTCATTTGAGCGAAACGTAGGAAGTCCCGAGAGCTGGCCACTTGAGGGATCTCATAGAGAAGATAAGTATTTTTATGGTTAATACTGTTGCTTTCATGCTGTACATGTTAAAATTAGATGAATGCTATTTTGTGTTGAGCTCTGTCATGTATTCCTGTAGGTCATAGTTTTATGTTTACAATCTTTAAGTTCTGATTTGGAAATTTTGGAGCACCCACTCTTGTTGTTAGTTACAAGTCATTAAGAGTACTTTCTGTCAGTATTTAATCGTTAGCTGTTACTAGTTACCTTCATTTAAATTTCACAATTTAACTGCAAGTATTAATTCTTAGGTAATTTCCATGCTTTCTAGAATATAAATTTGAATGATTTATAGCTTAAATAATTTCATGCTTTCTAGTTTAATTTCTATTTTTATACATTTCAAAAATTTAGAAAATCATACAAAGAGAGATGGCCAAAATATCCCCTATTGCATACAGCCTTTGGACACTACTCGGTCAACATAACTAATATATTTTTAACTAAAGTGTTTGCATATAATAAATCATAAAAATGTCATCAATTACCTCACATACACAACCAAGACAAAAGCTTTAAAGGCCAAAAAGTGATCATTTTATTGATAGAAGGTACTTACAACCATACATAGTCTGAAATTTTTCCCTCCTTTTAATTAAACTACTCTGAAATGAAGTATTACAATGTTTTTTTTTAGTATGAAAACTTGAAAATCTAAGTTACAATATCAATATGACCAGAAAGAAACTTTTTGGTTTAGTTTATAATTCTATGTCAAAGTGAAAAGAATTGAGTAAAATTTGAAGCTAGGCATACTCTTATGTTGTCTCAATAGTTTCCTATCATTAGGCATATGTTGTAAGGAAGTATGAAAAGTGTCTGAATTAGTAGTTGATTCACACCTTCCTTAGGCATTGGAAAATTTCTCCTCCTTGTTTGACTACTTAAAAAAACCTTAGGCGACATTGGATAAAATAATCTTGACAATTTTGACCTTTTCAACCTCCCTTGGATACTACTAAGAAAACCCCTAAATACTTGCCTTGACACCTAGATATTTGCAAACTGTTTTCAATTATCTGCTACATGTGCCCTTGAACTTATTAAATACTCCTTTATCCATTCAACTGTCACTTGCATTATCATAGGGCATGTTCTCTTTAACTTCCAACAAACCTCTTAACTCTTAAGAGGCATAGGATAGAGCTCCTTCAATGTATTTTCAACTCTCTTTAAATATTTTTCTAAAATCATGATACCAAGGAATTTTACCACATGATCATTTGAGGTCCAACCATCTATAGATATTGGAAATATCATAATGCATTTTCTAAACTTGATGTCAGATACGTTGCAAACTTATGATCTTGTAGTTTCATTATTGGGTATGTGCAGGATGATGATGGGCCAACAAGTGGCAATATGATGGGTATGTGGCTGACGACCTTTTTTACCCAAAATTGATGAAACAAAAAGGGTTTTTGAAGGAAATTCTCAGCTTTCCACCAATATAAATTATTCTTTACTTTGAAATTAATAAATTATTATTATTCATTTTCTATTTGAATTACGACTAAAGTCCTGATTGATAGGCTGATTGAAAAACATCTTTAGCTTTCAAACGGTATCACATTTTTTGAATTTGAAACATGTGTCACATTCTATGCTTTGCATACTATAAGATTAAAAAAAAATGAATTTCATGAAGTTTTCACTAGGTTAAGGTGGTCATACGTACGAGTTTTTATATGTTTTAAAAGTAATAAAAAAATCATAATTAATTATTTACTTGGAAAAAAATTACAAAAAAAAATGTATCACATTGGGACATGAGTCCTCCACTTATATCTAAAATATTCTAAAAAAACTTATCATTTTATTGTGGTTAGGGTGGTCAAATAGACACCTACTTCTTATTTTTTCCCTGAAATTTAAGTACTACTGCATTGAAATGTCAAATTTTCACCAAATAATCTTTAAAAAAAAAAAAACCTAGTAGTTTAGAAACTACATTCAATTTTCTATAGATTCTATTCTTAAATTTTTTTGAAATAATATAGATAACTTGTTCAAAATTTTACATCAAATTGCCTAACTTTGATTTTTCTAAATTTTTTGCCACTTAAGGGCCTGTTTTTTCCATGATGATCCTGCACATACCCTATCATCCCCTATTATGACACCTAAAAAATCAAAGGATACTTGTTTCAAATGATTTATTTTCATTCATTCATTACACTACCTTTTATTCATTCATGTAACTGGCCTTTGTGATGATGGTACTATCACTTATGCTCATTATAATCACAGTCTCCAATACGTTTATACACTACTGACAGAGATTGTTTTGAGAAATCAGTACTATTCCATAATTTTAATGCCTTGGCTGCCTTTTGAAGATTATCCTTTGGTGTTTGTAGGCTTGAAATACTTATCTGTCCTCTTGAAAGGTTTTTGTGACTGTCATAGTTGCTCACAGTCATCATTGACTGATTTTGTGACAATGATTATGTGGTTTTGATTGTCCATATTTGATATTCTTCATATCAATGACATTCACTACCTTTCTCCTTACCAACCTATCATATCCTTTTTGATTTGTCTCTTTCTAACCATCTTTATGATTGCCATCATTAAGGCCACTAGCCTCTTGAGCATACCTTTAAATATAGACCTTCTCTTTTTATTCACTCTGCTATCATCCTTATTCACAACATTTGGGACTGTCACTATTATGATTTTCACATAGTTGCCCCCCTTGATCACTTTCCTTTTCCTTTGACACCTTCACTTATTTGGAATTTTGTACATTTCTCATTCAATAATGAGTTTTCCATTTTAACTTTAAGTCCATTCCTTTTGCATTTTTTGACTAGGTTCCTTCTTAACATAGTGCTAAAGGTCTTGTGTTCTATGGTCACTATGATACCTTGGTTTGCATAGTGGATGGTTAACATCATCCTCTTGATAAATTTAGTATGTGACTACCACCTGCATACTTGATGGGCTTGTTTGTGTTAATCATGTTCTGCCCTTTAGAGTTATCACTACAATGAGTCTTTAGGGAATTTAAAACTATGCTGGTTGTCCTCTTCAGTGCATAATTCCCCCCCCTTCGTGATTGTGCAAACCCTCTTGTGATGCTCACTATCCACTTCATGCAAAGTTCATACTACTATTATTTATTGGCATGACTGCCCCTTACTGAGGTTTGATTGTGCTTGTAACCTAACATTGACTATTTTGACTTGGAGCTATGAATACAAAATGTCATATCTACCTTTCTCAAGAATTTCATGACACATGGTGGACTGGTTATAGATATATCTTCTTTCCTTGGATTAGTTCTCTTTAGAGTTTCCCATTGACTCAGCTGATTATGTGAATTATTGCCACAAGTGTAAAATTGCCCAAATTTTGTAAGGATGACTGTGTAACTGAAAGATTCAACTAATGGCTTTGTGGTCCAATATACTATCCCTGAAATTTGAATTTAATACTTCACTATAGCATTGAATTAATTATTTGAATCATTGTTACAAAATGAGTGATTGAGACCCACATGTAACCCAGATTCCAACATGTGTAATGAATATAATTTGGCCACCATAAAAAATGCAGCTCTGCACTACCTCTAAGGCAACTCCATTCTTGTAAGTACAAAGAAAATGATAGAAGTAACATACAATCCTAACATCTTATGAGCAACTCAAGAGCTAAATGTTCATAAAAAATGTAACTCTGCACTACCTCTAAGGCAACTCAATTCTTGTAAGTACAAAGAAAATGATATAAGTAACATGCAATCCTAGCATCTTATGAGCAACTCAAGAGCTAAATGTTCATATTAAACAAAATCTTGTATGAATCTCTTGTAGACAAGCCAAAATTTCTTGCTCGGAGTGGCCGAGAACATCTTGACTTGCTTGTCATGAGGTGTCAAAATGAAAATCTCCTAGACATCTCTCTGCATGTCAAGTAATTCCAACATCCTATCACACTCATTAAGAATTGTAGGAGTGTTATTTACCCAACTTGCTACTCCCATTTTGGAATATTTTCCCAACATGCCTACTACATCTCCATGAAAACTACCTTTTCTTTCTCAAAATGGCCACAATTCTCAAGAATCTCCATCACTATGGGGTAAGTCAATTAATCTACTTGGAAGCCAACATTTTGCATATTTATAAAGCTTTAACACATTAAAGTACTTCCTGATATGCTTGTTGCATTTTCCAATCAAATTGCAATGGGTGACCTTATTTGGTATGCATCATGCTTCTTGAATTTTGCAGAAGATAATCATAGCTTCTCTTAGGAAGCTAGCACAACCATAGAAATGTATAGGGAGATTATATGTTACAAAAAGTAGGTTTACACTCAAATTTTCTGCATCTTATCAAACAAAACATTTATAATATCAAATCTATTGGCACAACCCAAGACACCTATCATGGTCGTGTAAGAATGTTCATCATGTTTAAAACCTAGCTATCCTTTGATAAGTGTTTTGAAATGATTATTTCCCTTCCATGATGGTTGTCATTAGGACAGTCATGAGTATCCTTTGGAATAGTTGAAATATAAAACCCATGAAGAGTTTATCATGCATGAATACAACTATCCTATCTTTAGGACTGTCCTTTCCAAACCATTCTTTTATATGTACCTCTTTCTTTTATGCTCATATCAAGATAAAAATGGGCTCGAGTCCCATTACAACATTTACAAAAAATATCTAAACCAAGTTTATTACTTGTGCAACCTCATTTGGCTCACAAGAAGTAGAGTCAACACCAAATATATGAATGTAGATCTGGCTTGGAGAAAAAATTTAACCTTGATTGACATGTATTTCCTTGCCACTCTTCTAATAATCTTGCACAATTTATTTCCCTTTTGGATGCCCTTTGCAACAAGAGATATCCTTGCAACTTGCTATCTAAAATTTTTACATAACAACACTCCAACTAATACCACCAATGAATCTATAGCCAAAAAGTGCACAATATCTCCTTCCATTCTCTTGGATCATTATACTTTGATTGCAAACTATTGAAGAAACTATGTCTTGGTCTGTCACTCAGAATTTTCATAGGATCAAAATATTTCCTAAGAATATAAACAACTCTTGCAAGCAATTCACTTTTTCATTGAGTTAATGTCTCTCAAACTCCCATTTAGCAAAAAATCACTGTGATGCATTGAGATTTCAAAAATGTGTAGCTCACTAAATTTATTACCATAAGATTCTACCACTATCATTGACCTTTCATGTGTATTGGATACTAATGTATCCTTGTTCCTTTAATCTCTAAAAACCCTCATACCCTCATGTTTATCTAACCTTGGGTCTATTCATTACTTAGTCAAATAAAATAAGATTTAGAATACTCTTCACACTAGAAGGGCATAGCTCATCATATAGAGACATCTAGACATATTGTGATGATTCATTTTAAGATCCATGAACCTCTTCTTTTTGCTGCTATGTGGTATATAGGACAACAATATGTAACTTCCACGCCAAGGATAAAGAAATGACCATTTCTGCAATGATGTGTAAACCTCATGTAATGTGCTCAATCTCTCCCTTCTAAAACTCTACAACATGGCATCAAAGTCTCCTAAAACTTATGCAACTTGATTGAAGTTCTTCATTGCAACAAAATAAAAACCCTAATACCATTCATTATGCATGAGTCAAAGGAAGGAATATTAAAGTTTTTTTTACTTGGAGCCTAAAACTTAGAAAGGTTTTATCCTCTCCTTTTTCCTTTTAAAATCTCTTTACAAATATTTAACTTTTTAGAAAATTTCCTTAAAAAACTTTTGAGGAAAATATTAGGTAAAATAATGGTAAAAATATCAACATCTTTGGCAACCTCTAAGGGTGTTTTTCTTGTTAAAACTCATAAGACCAATAGCCTTACACCTCCATTGGGCATAGAGTCAAAATAACCTGAAAGCCTATTGAAATAAAACCTTGAACACTACTTTAGCACTTCAAAAAATAGCATTTGATGCCTACCAACTCACCCAAACTACCTAAGAAAACTCAAGACATGATTGAAATAATCTAACCAACTGTGAAACAACACTTGGAGGAATTAAAATACACCTAATACCTGTGTGCAATAACACTTATTGACTAAAAAAAAAACCTACCCTAACCTATACTAACCAATAGTGGTGGTATTCAAATAAAACCATTAATTGGGTTTACAAAATAACAATAAGGAACATTTTGAAGAAAGAAGAATGTAAACCTGAGAAGAGAACTCATAGATATGAACTAACAGTGGTATTGATAATTCCTAAAGAAATAGTGATATAATAGCCAAACTATTTAAAGAAGTAGCCAACTCTTATGCTCAAATGTTTTAGGGGGTTGGCCAACAATCAGGAGAAGGTTTTAATAGTTTTCACCTTTGCACTTCAGGCTTTGCAAAACTTAGAAGGGTGGTCCTTTACAAAATCTAATAAATACATACACAATTCATACCAATATATTGTTTACAATGGATATGCTCTCTTAAAGTGACCAAGAATGATAGATATAATAGACTTGATTGACTAGATTCTTGGTAATTTATGCTTATTGGTACCGAGAACATAGAAATAACAATAAAAACTAACCTACAACATGAAGGGAAATGTGATTTTGAAATCTTATTACCTTGGATATTAAATCAGAACACATACTCAGACTAGTACCTTAAACTTAGGCCACAAAGTCAAAGAGTAATGCAATTAAATATTTGAATAACAAATTTTATGAAAGCTATCTTTCAAAATTTACAATCAATTCTACTTAAACATTCTTGTATGCTCTCTAAACCCTCAATATTTCTACTACAATAATTTAATCTATTACTTGAATAGAAGCTATAACAGAAAAATTCATATGCAAAAAAAATACAATAATGAATAGAAATGATCCTTGATCAATTTGTGTTCATAAGTAAAAATAAGTATATAATTTAGAATACAATTGATTGTAAAATTATCACAATGTGCTCATATACAGAACTAGTACTGTTATACAAAATTAACAATTACATTCATAGTTATTCCCTGAAAACCTAGACAAGATTGATACAAATTTAGAATATAGAATCTCTACTTTCAAAATTCTAAGATCCTTAGCAAATGGATCTAAATTCTATTTTATAGAAATAAGGGAGAAACAAGCTTCAAACCATGGATAGATGTCACATTTTTGTTTGACAATATTGGGCCATCCCACAATAATGGGTCCCAAACTTGGGACATCCTGATTTTTTCCTAAAATCACATATTTTTAGAAAAGCTATTGACTTAAGCCTTGAGGGATTCCATATAAAGGGTTTTAATTGAAGAGGGTTAGATAAGACCCCCTTAGATCAAACCCCCTTGGATAAAACCCCTCTAGTCTTAAAACATACCCACAATGGAGTCTTCTTCACACCTATCAAAATGCTTGCAAAAACACACTTTTTCTTTACCCTTTGAGGGATTAAATAAAGTCATTTAAAAATTATGTTTTGCAATTATGTAGCTCTTATCATAAGCTTTCCAAAACTATAATTTTAAATATTTTTAGTTTTATTATATATTTATATTTTATTTCTTATCAATGTTGTTTTTTCACTAAATTTTAAGGTATTTATTTCACACACATAGAAAAAAGAAAAATAGAGAAAAAAATAAATAAAAAATATGTGTGCACTAGGTATTGATGTTCTTGTTTCATAAAAAAATAAAATTAATACATACAAAACAAGTTATGTGCGATGACATGCACCTATGTCTTGATTATAATTACTTTAACTTCAAAAATTAATTAAAGAAAATTGTACAATAAAAAATTATGAAAAAATATCCATGCACTAGATATTGATATTAAAAATATATATATTAAAAATTATAATTTTATCCTTTTAATAAAAATGTTATGCGTGAGACATAAACGTTGCTTTTTAAAAATATTGTTTACTATAAAAAATAAGTTATTAAAAGTTACATAAAAAATCACAATTCATTTGTAATTTTTTTAAAAAATATATATTTATAATATACACACAAATCCTCACAAGTCACTAATTCACATTATCTCCAAATTATTAATGGTTTAGTTTCTATAGGATTCATTAAGTGAAATTTTATAAAAAATGTTGATATTGTAGACACATAAAATGTACCGACACACTTGATCCTGATTTACTAACATCGTTTTGTCCTAAATCATTTTCTGAGCTAATCATCACCCTTTGTCCCCTAATTGAATAAATCAAATTTATCTAATTAAGTTGTCATCTCTTGTTAATTAAATAAATCAATGTTATTTAATTAACCCTCTAGTCTTTATTTAATTAAATCTCTAAAGTCATTCTATTAAATTAAATTAATCCTTATTTAATTTAATCTAACATCATCCCTCTTTAATTAAATAAATCAAAATATTTTATTTAATTAAATCTAAGTCATATTCCTCTTAACTTTGATTTAAATCAATCCAAAAATATAAATCAAATTGTCACATCAACTAATCTCCTTTTAATTTAATCAAATCCTGATTAATTTAATCCTAATCACCTAAATCCTCTAGATTTTGCCACTTGCACATGAAAAATGCATTCAAATGATTTATTAAATCTCTATTTTCTTTCAACATGGCATCTTTAGGGGAATATTCCTCCAAGTTTGAAAATCCCTCCAAGTGGGTTTGTCCTTCCAACAAAGCATTTAACCCTCTTTCATGTCCTTGTGCATTGAGCCAAGTGGCATTTATTTCATTTCTTTCCCTCTCTAACAAGTCATTTCATGAATTTCAAAATCCACCTAATATCATTTATTGTGCACATTCATCAAATTGTGCTCAAGCTTCCTCCATTCACGTCTTGACAAGTGACACTTAGCCATTGGATGTTTAATGATCCCACATTCATCCATTTTGCGTCATTCTCCATCATTATCATCTATAAATAAGAGGCTTTCCTTTGTATTTTGGATCCACAACTTAGAGCAAAGTTACTATCTTCACATTTGGAGAAAGTTTATCTATTTCCATAGAATTTTCTATCATCATAGTTAGGTTATTGCAGATTTCATCAAGGAAGCATATTGTTCATCATCATCAAGTGGATCAATCTTCATCAAGCTTGCAAAGGAGTTGGGAAAGGGCCAATTTCCACATCAAATTGGCACCAATTCCCTCATGGGATTGAGAGTTTGCATGCTTAAATAGGATTTAATTGCTTTTCTTGTTTTGCTCTTCATTTCTTTCCTATTTTGAGCATTGTAGATGAATTTCATGGGGAATCTTAGTTCTAACTTGCATATGGATCTAATATTGTGTTTGTTGGCTATGTTTGTACAGGTCTAAGATTGGGGTTCACAGATATTAATTCTAACTTAGCCAAAAAGTGGGACACAAATTTATGGGCTGACCCTATTGTCCCTAGGATTAGACAAAAACAAAATGAATTTCATGGGGAATCTTAGTTCTAACTTGCATATGGATCTAATATTGTGTTTGTTGGCTATGTTTGTGAAAGTCTAAGATTGGGGTTCACAGATATTAATTCTAACTTAGCCAAAAAGTGGGACACAAATTTATGGGCTGACCCTATTGTCCCTAGGATTAGACAAAAACAAATAATTTCCTTGCAAAAGATAGAAAGAACCTTCCACTAGAAGACAAAATAGTTGTTGGGGCCATTGGAGGAGATACCTTCTAATGTTGTAATGCTGAGATAACAGATGATTGCTCAATAAGGCTTCTCCATCCAAGTTGAAAACATATTATTTTTAGAAACTATTGGAATTGATGTCGAGTAGGCCACAAAAAGTCAAAAATGTGCCAAAACTGCATGCATACTTGTAGACAACTGGGAGCTTTGAATGCCATGTCATTATATGACCTAGATATACTGATTTAGCTCTGGTGACAAGATAAAAAGTTAAATATTTGCTAGCTTGTTATACTTTTTATCCCATTCTACATGTGCCCTTTCTGATGACCACTAGAAATCAATTATCTGGTTGACATGACACATATATATCAATATCTTACATCTAGGAGTACATTGGTCTCCTTGCAAAAAGCTTCTAAGCCAATTTCTGTAGAGATTAACCTATCTATGGTGTTATTTATCAAATTGATGTCAACCTTGTTGTCATCATAGTTGAAAATTGATAGAATATTGGCTAATGCTCTGAAGCCTTCTCTCCACTGATCATAAGACTTGAGCTCTCTTCTCTCATCCAAAATACTTGGCATAATTTTTATTTCAATACTCTCAAAATTTTTGAATTTGGTTCTTATACATTGTGCCATTTTAACCATGTGTGCCTTTAACTCTTTCGCTAGTTTTACAATGTTCCATGTGGGAATAATGTTGCTCGATGTATCATTTTCATATCTTGCTCCCTTGTATATTCCTTCCAAATTTTCAATTCTAGTGATCCATTTATTCATGATGCTTCCAAGATGATCTTGATCTTTGGCTACTTTGGCATAAGCATCTTTGAGGGTTGAGTAGGCTTTGAGGGATTCTTCTAATTTTCCAAGAATTTTGGATACCCTATGCCACGAAAGATTACTTACAACATTGCTTTTTTTATCATGATGGTCACTTTGAGCATTATTTACTTGCTCTTCAAGCTCTTTAACCTTTTCAAAAATTTCCTCATTCTCCATCAAATTATCTACAAGCCATGATGACAAAGAACTTGTTGCTTGTGCCTTAGTTGGAGGAGGTGGTGCCTAAGTTTCTTGCATTTTTAACCTACTGTACTTAGCAGTAAGAGTTACATTATCTTTCATTAGTTTGTCATAGTCATCCTATAACTTTGTTGTTGTTGCTTGACTAAATTTTATAGTGTTATCCACTAATGAAGCAACTTGAGGGGAAAAAATATATGATAGTATTTTATCATCAATCCTCCTCTCACAACTTGAGGCTTATTGGTGTTTGGTGGAAGGGCCCATGTTACTAGGGTTTCCTACTTAGGGTTGAACCTAGACCCAAGTTATGCTAGCTTTTCTTGCTCTTTTGAAGAGAGCACCTCTTCATCTCTCCTTCTAATAGTACCAAGAGCTATTACAAATGCAATATCCCACTCAAGGAGAAATAGCAACCCGCTATCTCTTAGTAGCTCTCTCCCCTCTTTAGGGGTAATATTATTGACATCAAAATTTATTTCACTTAAGACCTTTGTAACCTCTTCATATTTTGAAGGGTGCACTTCTACTTTTGCTTTATTTAGTTTCTCATGAAAATATTCCCTTCTAACTCTTATAACAAAATCTTTGAATTCTTTGACCTGATAAATTTATTTTTAGAGATGAATTGTGTATATGCCGAAGATCTTATATCATTTGCTTCATCTCTACCCATTGTTATATTTATGCCCAATGATGAGGTATAAATAAGCTCATGATTATAATAAGCTAAATACCCTTCTTTTTTCTTACCAATCACTCTAGCCATGCCAATTGTTTATTTTTAGGATCAATAATTGTCTACTTTTTATAAAATGATGTATAAATCTTTATTTCTCAAATTGATTGAAATTAGCTAACTAATGTTGATATAATGGTATAGACTTTAACTCATTGTATAGGACTTATGCACGACCGAAGAATGGAGTGGAATTTAAGCGGACTTCAAGCGGTTGAAGTTAGAGCACCGAATGTTTGGGCACCAGAAATTTAGGTGTGCATAGTGCAACAATTTCCTTTAAAGCATTCTGTTAAACTTTCTGTTAAGACTTTATGGCTCCACTCATAACCTTTATTATGTTTTATGTCACAAGCACCAGTTAGTTGGTTGGTTGTAATTCTGTTTAAGACTTTTTCAATGGTATTATCCTGCTAGCCACTCGAGGGATCTCATAGAGAAGATAAGTATTTTAATGGTTAATATTGTTACTTTGATGCTGTACGTGTTAAAATTAGATGAATGTTATTTTGTGTTGAGCTCTATCATGTGTTCCAGAAGGTTGTAGTTTTAAGTTTACAATCTTTAAGTTCTGTTCATTTGGAAATTTTGGAGCACCCACTCTTGTTGTTAGTTACAAGTCGTTCAGAGTACTTTCTATTAGTAGTTAGTCGTTAGCTAGCCATTAGTTACCTTCATTTAAATTTCATAGTTTAAATGCAAGTATTAATTCTTAGGTAATTTCCATGCTTTCTAGAATAGAAATTTGAATGCTTTCTAGCTTAAATAATTTCATGCTTTCTAGTCTAATTTTTGTTTTTATACATTTCAAAAATTTAGAAAATCTTACTAAGAGAGATGACAAAAATATCCCCTATTGCATATAGCCTTTGGACACTACTAGATGGACATAACTAATATATTTTGAACTAAAGTGTTAGGACCTTACGACAACCTGTCACTTTTTGGTGTTGTTGCCAAGGACACTTCTTTTCTAGTGTTAATAGGAGACTACTTGGATACCTCTTTTAGAAAAAATAGTTGTTAGGCTTCTTTTTCTGCATGGTCAGGAAATGAGGTCTGCACGGAATATATGTACCAACACCCCCTCCCCCCCAAAAGACATTCCAACCACAAGTAGGGAGGTAGAAGTCTTAATTGAAGATTTTTTTGAAGAATTGATTGAGCAGGATCAACCTGAGACCTCTCATTATATCCTTGATACTTCCCAGTGTATCCCCAAGACTTCGTAGCATATCCCTGAGACTTTCCAATATACCCCAGATATTCATCCATTAGAGCAAACCTTTGAAGAAGAATGCATTCCTGTTGACATCATGGCTGTTAACGACAATGATAACCCTTTCAATGAAAGGAGAAGAAATTAAAGAGATGGTGATAATGCAAGAGGACAAACATTTACTTATCCTATTGCTCTTAATGAAGATGACAATACACCTATGAAAAACATTTCAACCTCCATTTTACCAACCTTCAGAGTCTTATCCTCTGAAGACCCTGACCAATTCCTTTTTGAGTTTAAAGTTTTGTGTTAGATGTATGACTACAAAAATGATAACCAAAAACTAAAACTCTTCCCCTCAACTCTAAAGGATGCTACAATGCGTTGGATCATGGGGTTAGCATCAAGGTCGATTTCCACCTGGAACGATATGGAGTCTGCCTTTTTGGACAAATGCAAAAGTTACTGTAGAGTTATTGATAGGAAAGACGAGTTGTTCAAATTGATGCAAAACGAAGATGAAAGCTTAGAAGATTACCTAGATAGGCTCATTTTCTTATCTAAACGATGTGGTGAAGAAGCCATAAGTCTGGAAATTTTGAAGACCATATTTCTCAAGGGACTTGATGAGGATGCTAGGAGAAGTCTAGATTTGATGGGAAAAGGAGATGTGTCCCAACTTGGACTTGATGATATCACTGAGTTATGCTAGAATTTCTCCCATACTCGAGGAGGTATTCGTAAATCTAGTCTTTTTAGAGGTTCCAATGAAATAGGTAAATTGCACAAGGAAATAAAAAATATCAAAACTGACATTCCTGTTCAATTAAACACCACATTGGATGGAATACAGGCCAAAACACGTAATCCTAAGACCTTATCCATCTATTGTCTTAGGTGTCAAAACAAACATCTATTATGAGAATATCCTTTGGATAAAGTTTACGTTTTCCAAGTTTGTGAAAAGAGTCATGCTACTAAACAAGGTGAGATCCTAAATGCAATAAAAAATTACAAGAAGAGGACATCTCACACTGAAGAGGAGATCAATATTGTGAACCAAAGACTTGGAAGGAATTTCACTTACAACCATAATTTAAATCCCTCCTGGCGGCCCTCAAATAATTGGCATAATAATAAGCGGGTGACACCTTGGCCTCAAGCACCATGTAATTGGGGACCTTACCCATGGGCACCACCTAAATGGGTGAACCAACCTTGGGGAAATCCTCAATGGCCAAACCAGACTCAACAACAGTGGTATCCTCAAAATCCTTTGCCTCAATGGAATCAAAATCCAAATAAGTTTTATACTGAGCCAAGGAGGATGCCTAACTTGTAGCAAAACCTTTTACTAGCTCCTTAGAATCCTCAAAAAAATGAGCATGTCAACCAATCACAACTTCTAGCACAACCTATTCCTAATCCAAAGAATAATCATCAAAATACTCCAGTGTATTCAACAAAATAGGAAAACATGTCTGGAATTAATGCTATCCATTGTGGAAACCTACAGTTGAGGTTGGGAAAAACACTTCCACAGCCTACCATAGTTGAGATCCTGGATGAACCAAACAAAGAATATGCTGAAAGGACTGAGACAACTTCCATACCTTTAGAGCAAAACCCAACAAGTAATCAAGACAAGCCCCTTCCATAATCCTCATCTAGAACTCTCAAGTTATCTCAAGAAGAGGATGGCTAGTGTTCAACAGATCTTTTAAACAAGGAACCTACCATGAAAGAGAAAACTCAAGCCCTTTTTCCCGAGCATCTCAAAACAATTTTCTTTAATAACCCTCCAGAAATGCCTTTATCCACTGAAACTATGTTAATACGAGAAATTAAATAACTTCAAATTGAGGTTCCTTTGTTACAGATGATCAAAGAAATTCTTGAACTAAACCAACTAATTAAACAGTTGTGCATAAGGAAGCCAAAACGCATTAACATTGTGCACATAAATGGATATCTAGCTGACCTTATTGCTGGAAAACCATCAACCCCAAAATATGATGACCTAGTTAGTCCACTCATAACAATGACAATAAACGAGGTAGAAATACCTAATGCTCTTATGGACTTAGGAGCAGCCATTAATGTCATGACGGTGGTTGTTATGGAAAAATTGGAGCTCACTGATTTGCATCCCACAACTACCATATTGTAAATGGAAAATCAATCCATTGTTCTTCCCAAAGGTGTCATAGAAAATATTCTTGTTAACGTTGATGGTTGGGAATATGTAGTAAATTTACAAATAATCTAGTCCCTTTCATGCAAAGACAATTATCCAATAATATTACATCGACCGTGGTTAGCTACAGTTGCAGCTAAGACTGACTACAGAGTAGGAGGAATGACCATTTCACATGGTTCTAATAGCAAAAACTTAATCTTGTATCCCCCTACTCAACGTGTTGAACATAACGAAGTTTGGGTTGATGAACCAGATGGTGCTAATAAACAAGAGAATCTATCCTCACTTGCTATGGTAGTCATTAAACAACATGGTGAAGAGTTGGAAGATGAACTAGAGAAGAATATGCAAAATATTACAATAGAATCAAGTGATGAAGAATTTTTAGAAGTGGAAGAGATTTTAGGACACCCAATTAATGTTGATCACACTAAATTTGATTACACCAACTTCACAAGAGTTACCTTGTCCTCTGGCTAATATCATTCTAAAAATGGATCACTTCATCGAAGATAGTGCCAAACTCCATAGAACTATACCGTATAGCTATCCTCTCAACACCTTAACCAAAGAAGTTTATACTATCACCTCCAACTACCCAAGAGTCAAAACCCTCATGTTACTACCAAGGAAAACTTTAAATATCAATAGTTGGTTGACAGAGTTAGAAGAACTCAAATTGTTTGATGTTTTGGTAAATAGATCTAAAGATTTTGCTTGGGATTATACAAACATGAGAGGAATACACCCAAGTGTCTATACCCATCACATATATACTGAAGATGTTAGACCTATTCGTCAACCATAGTGAAGACTCAACCTTGCTCTCAAAGTCATTGTTAAAATGAAAATTGAGAAACTTTTGCAAGTAGGATTCATCTATCCCATCTCTAACAAAAAATGGGCTTTGCCTATGGCAGTGATTCCAAAGAAAAATGGGAAGTGGAGAGTGTGTGTTGATTACAGAGAGCTCAATAAGGCCACCCATAGAGATTACTTCCCTTTACCCTTCATAGACCAAGTCTTGGATAACTTAGCTAGGAGGAAGTATTTCTCATTCCTAGGCGGATTTAGTGGAATAACCAAATATAAGTAGCAACAAAAGACTAGGAGAAAACAACTTTTACTTTCCCTTAGGGAACATTTGCATATTGCATCCTTCCCTTTGGGCTATGTAATGCTCCTGCAATATTTTAGAGAGCTATTCTGGCCATATTTGTTGAGCTAGTGAATGACTGTGTGGAAGTATACATGGATGACTTCACTATGTATGGTTCCACTTTTGATGAAGGAATTCAAAATTTGGATAAGGTACTAAAGCGATGTGAGGACCATCGGCTATCCCTGAGTCACGAAAAATGTCTAATAATGGTGGAACAAGGGATAGTGTTGGGACACCATATTTCAACTGAAGGGAAAAAAGTGGATCCTAAGAAAATCAAGGTAGTACAACAACTAGAGACTCCAAAGAACCAAACTGACATTAGAAATTTCTTACGACATGCTGGGTACTATTAGAGATTCATAGAAAATTTTAGTAAGATTGCAACCCCCATGTTTTCTCTACTCTAAAAGAATATAGATTTTTCCTGGACGAAAAAATGTCAAAAATCATTTGCGATCATTAAGGAGAAACTCATTTCTACTTCTGTCCTATGTGGACCTAACTAGAACCTTCCATTCCAAATTTATGCAGATGCTTTTGATGATTCCATTGGAGCAGTTTTAGGTCACGAAGATGAGAATTGAGGGAAGTATGCCATTTATTTCATAAGTAAGAATTTGACTCCCACTGAACAAAATTACACCACTACGTAGAAAGAATTATTAGTTTTGGTGCATGCAATAACGAAATTTCAACATTATATCACAGGGTACAAAGTAATTGTGTTCACATACCATTTAGGTATCAAGTACCTAATGAAAAAACTTGTAGTGAATGGAAGAATAATCAGGTGGTTATTGCTTTGACAATAATTTAATGTGACCATCATTGATAAACCTGGGAAATCCAATGTAGTCATAGATTTCTTATCCCACATCAAACAAGACAATGGAGATTGTGCTCCTATGTAAGATGAGTTCTTAGATGAAAACTTATTTTCCATCTCCATTTAAACTCCTTGGTTTGTTGACATCACCAACTATCTGGCCACTTTGGATTTTCCACCAAACTTTATGTCAAAATAAAAGAAATGCCTCATTCAAGAAAGTGCTTTGTTCAAATGGATTAATGGAATGCTATTTCAATGTGGCCCTGATATGGTTTTACGACGTTGTGTTAGATCATATGAAGCATATAACATCCTTAGAGCCTGCCATGATGACCCCTCTGAAGGCCATTACTCTACCAAGAGGATGTCCCACAAAATATTGGATAGAAGATATTACTGGCTTGTTATGCATAAAGATGTGAAAAACTATCTTCGCCGTTGTGATGAATGCCAATGAGTAGGAAGACCCACTACATCCAATGAAATGCCTCTACAACCACAGGTAGTTATTGGACCATTTGAAAAGTGGGGATTGGATTTTATCGATCCTATAGACCCTCCTTCACAAGGAAAATAATACATTTTGGTCTATACTGGCTATTTGACTAAGTGGGCAGAAGTTCAAGCCCCTAAAAGTCGCTAGGGAACAAGTCGTTGACTTCCTATATAACAAGGTTTTTCTTAGATTGGGAGCCCCTAGAACAATTGTCACAGATCAAGGACCCCAGTTTAAGTCTAAATTTCTTCTAGCCTTTATTAATCATTTCCAAGTAAGCCATAAAAATTTCTCACCCTATCACCCACAAGAAAATGGTCAAGTAGAAGTCACTAATAGGGAACTTGTGAATATTTTAACAAAAATAATTTCATCAGGGAGAAGAGACTGGGCCATAAAATTACCTGAAGCCATTTGGGCCTATAATACAACCTGGAAATCAACCACTGGTTTTACTCCTTACAAGTTAGTTTTCAGCAAGAAACCTCTCTACCCATCGAACTTGAACTCCAAACTCTTAGAAAAACAATGGAGTTAGGCTTAGACCTCAAATGAGCCCAGGTTGAAATAATTCTACAGCTCAGTGAATTGGATGAACTTCATTTAGAAGCTGTCCACCAAACTGAACTAGTGACACTCAAACAGAGCAGTGCAACTCAAACCTATTGATGGTGACACTCAAACTCTCTTAGTCAATGGTCATCGATTATGAATCTACCACAAACCTGTCAACAAAGAGGAATTTATGAGAATGGTAAAAACACAATGAGAGATCCAATGCATTGATTATGCTATGACAAAGCCAATGTAGTTTTGAAAGAAAATAAAGTAGCCTAAAAAGAAAATCGTGTGTGTATATATTTATGATCACTTCAGAGCATTTCTTTTGTATTTTTTACCTTTTGGACTTGGCTAAATTTTTCTTATGTTTTGCAGGACTTTATTTTAATCAAATACAAATTCTGGTGCATCTTGCAATGATGCTTTGAAACTTGTTCATTCGATTGGTTCCATTCTTTGATTTGTTCCTACATTTCAGCGACATCTTTCAACGATGCTCTAGAATTTTGTTCCTGAATTCTAGTGGCATCCTTCAACATTGCTCTAGAACTTTTGTTGCTGCATTTCGACTGCATCTTTCAGCAATGCTCTAAAATTTTACTCTTTCCTTTTGGTTGCATCTTTCAGCGATGCTCTAAAATTTTTCTCTTTCCTTTCGGCTGCATCTTTTAGCGATGCTTTAGAATTTTCTCCTCCACTCTGATTGCATCTCCCAGTGATGCTCCAAAATTTTGCTTCTTTTGTCTTGACCGCATCTTTTAGTGATGCTCCAAAATTCTGTAAATTCCCTACCTCTACAAATGCTCTGATAGTTTTGATAACATACCCATGCTCATCATTAAATTTTTCCATTACTTCTAAAATTCACGCCCTATGCTGCCATCTTTTACCAAAATAAATCAAAATTATTGTGACCACTTTTTTTCATAATAATTGCAACACTGATTAGCCATCCCATCTTCATCCATAATAAATTATTTACCACCCCTCCCCATCCCATCCGATGATACTGTTACGTCAGCATAGGTAAGCGACTTTCAAATCAATAGAAAAACATAAGGTATGTATATCTTTTATTTTAAGTAGGTAAATTATTGTGAATAAAAAATGAATAAATTGGCACGTTCCACCTTCCTTTCCAAATTTAGTAAATTGTGCGGATTGTACGTCCACTTGTGACATGGTAGTAAAAGTTCTCTACCCCATGTGAAATAATGATTCCTATGCAACAAAGTTAAATGAAACAATTAATTTGTGTCCCATCAGTAGTGTTAAAGTACACGTGGTTGAAAGGTTGCATTTTCTTTAATTTATATCATAGTCTTTTTAAAATAGTTTTTCACCTTTTGAGTGCCAAGACATTCAACAAATACTCAACAAAATATCAAGAAAGGGACAAAATGGGTGGGGTTAAACAAAAATCAGAGCCAACTTCCCTAGATAAATATTTGGCATTGAGTAATATTTCAGAAATGTTTGAGAGGATAGGTTGGCTTGAGTTTATGAAGAAATTTGAGGGGCACAATGTGCAACTGGTCAAGGAGTTTGCAGAGAACTTCTCGGATGGTCAGACCATAGTGCATGGCAAGAAATTCAAGGTAAGCCCTCAAATCATTTCTCATTTGTTTGGTATTAAAAATGAGGGTGTAAATTTGACAGAAACCATAAATATTTCCTATCAAAGAATGATAGAACTTTTTAGAAGGGAAGGAGAACCTCATCCTTTGCTTGTTGTGAATACCTGTGGGAAAAAAAGGGATTTCAAAGAACGCCTATTCCAGAGCCATGGAGAATGATAGTTTCTTGTATTATTAAATATTTTACATGAGGGACAATGTGATATCATAGTCGGTCCCCCTTTCCGGCTACTCACTCACTTGCGCCATGGTGCTGAAAACCCTGAATTAAGGGTTAACCTTCCTGCATTCCTTAGTGATTCTATAATTAATATGATAGAGTAATTTAAAATTGGTTCAGGGCCATTAAAACATCACGGTATCATTTAGTTTATCTACAAATATCATTTCCCCAAAAAGAGAAAAATGAAAGAAAAATGGCAAAAAATTCTTTGAAAATTTGAAAAACTGTAGCCCACAAGATATTTTGAGGAAGGTGAGTCATCCTTATTGGAGGATAAAAATTTAAGAGAACCTTCCCTTGTGCCTCAAGATACCCTAAGCCCCAACATGCCGAAATAGCTCCTAACGGTGAAGTGCTGGAAAATCCACCCTAAAGGGCCCTAGGAATGAAGAAAATGTAGACTTAGTAAATTCTAGAGATGAGGATACTTGTCCTCGTTAGAAGGAAAAGAGTTCTAAAGTAAAATTGTGAACACCTCCTCCTTTAAGGAGAAGTAAATGATTGTCTACTTAAATTAGTTGTGCGGTGACTTGTGACTAGTTGCATGTTCCTAAAAAGAAAAGGAAAGACTGGAAACATCGTGAAACTATAGCTCAGACATTAGAGAATGTGGTTCAGCCGTGTGAAGAGACAACCCAAGAATGTGAAAAGAAAACCCTAGTTCGTAGTAAATCCTCTGAGCCTGAGAGGGAGGATGTGCCACTTGAGTCAAGACAAGCAAAAATAAGGGAATGATTGCCAAGCTATATGGTTGTTGAGGATGAATCTGCAGAACAATTGTCTCCCCTAGTTGCTAATGACCCAGAACAAAGTTCACTAGAGGTACATGATGAAGAAAATATAACTGGTAATGATGTAGAGATTCCTATTTTCTTTTTTCTACCAATGTAGAGGTTGAAAGGTTTGATCATGGAGAAACAAAATTAGAAGAATTAAAAGAAAAAATTATTCAGTTAAAATATAAATTGCAGCAAAATGAGGAGCAAATGGATAAAAAAAGTAGGAAATTAGCATGCAAACTAAAATTTTGATGCAACAGATTGATGAGAAAAATAAAGAATATTTGACTAGTTTATGTGGGAAAGATAAACAGATTAAGAATTTAACTAATAATTTGGTGCAATCACTCACAAATTTTGCAGAAGAACAGGAAAAAAAAAATTTGAGCTCAATGCGACCTTGAGAAAAACTGTTAAGCTGGAACAAGATTTGCAAGAAATCAATGTTAAACCAATGGTGGAATCAAAAGAAGTACAGACTGAGCCAACCAAAATGGAATGGTTTCAAATTCACATTCCCTCATTACTGGTTAAATGGATGGAGAGATGCTATTTATTGAAACAAGCAAGGGTAGAAAATGCCATACTTAAGAAGGAAATAGTATTATTAAAAGAATCTTATGATAAGCTCTACCAGGCTAAAATTGATGCATGTCATATTGGGGAGTTGCTATTATCCTGTAGAAAACCATCTCGGTTATATTCCATATTTTTAAATGAACAATTGTTAATATGGAAATTGTTAAGAATTTCTTGCAATCTACCTCATGATCCAGATGATGAACAGTTTTTAAAAGCATTCAAAAAGGCAACCCCTGTTCAACAAAACTTGTTTTGTGATTTTTTTGTACATAATCTATTTTTAGAAAAAAACACTGATTTATTTATCAACCTTTTTGTTGGGGAGGTACAACTTAGGGAATTTATGTCTACTATACAAATCATATTCATTGGAAGGAGAGAACCAAAGAATATTTACAAGCAGAAAGAACTTTGGGACTTCAAATGAGATATCCCAACCAAAATCCCTTTTCCTTTAAAGCCCAATTCTGAGGGATTAAAAGTTATGAAGTTGTAAGGAACAAGTATGATGATAATCTCTGCATTTAAAAATAAAAAATAAAATTCATGGTCCACAATTAGAGAGGGCATGGAGTGCCTATGAGGAGCGGTGCACTCCTCTGCCTATGTATCTCAAAAGGAGGGAGGTGATCTCACCTACCAATTTGATCTAAGGTGGTCCTACAAAAGGGCTGAGGCATTAGCAGAGATACTGCAACAACTCAAAACCAAGTGGATAGGGATGCAATATAGACCCCCATTGCTCCTTCAACCATCCCCTGCAATTTCTGTCACTATAGAGAAAATTCCTAGGGACTTATATACTTGGCAGATGAGAGTTAAGTTCAACAAGAGTTTTTTTAAAAGTCCTAATGATTTAGATCAAGATGCAGAGAATCCATATGATCTCATTTCCAAATATGATGAATTGAATAGAAGAAGGGATGTAGAAAGGTAGAGGACTCATTAGAGAGCAGGAGGACCTTCTTAGGATTTGGAAGGGGAGGGTGATGAGGTACAAATAACCTCATGATTATAATAAGCTAAATACCCTTCTTTGTTCTTACCAATCACTCTAGCCATGCCAATTGTTTATTTTTAGGATCAATAATTCTCTACTTTCTATAAATGATGTATAAATATTTATTTCTCAAATTGATTGAAATTAGCTAACTAATGTTGATATAATGGTATAGATTTTAACTCATTGTATAGGACTTATGCACGACCGAAGAATGGAGTGGACTTTAAGCATAATTCAAGTGGTTGAAGTTAGAGCGCCAAAAGTTTGGGTGCTAGAAATTTAGGCATGCATAGTGCAACGATTTCCTTTAAAGCTTTCTGTTAAACGTTTTGTTAAGACTTTATGGCTCCACTCAGAGCCTTTATTATGTTTTATGTCACAAGCATCAGTTAGTTGGTTGGTTGTAATTACATTTAAGACATTTTCAATGGTATTCTCTTGCCATCTAAAAATTAAAATTTTGTTTTAATATAGTATAAATATGTGTAATTATTAAAGCAATGATGTGATACTATTATGATATGCTTTGAATACTACTCAACTATGTTCTCTGTGTTACACTTTTATGATATGTGAATAAATATTCAAAAATCTCCCTTCGGGTATATTTTTTCTCTAAGTATCAGCCTACGCATCATAGTAGGCTACTCGACCTTTTTGTCAAAGTTTGCTGCCCCCTCCACATGTTTGCTCTGCGCACCTTGAAGGTTTCCTTTCCTTCGCATCTCGGGAATCCCCGCTATGCTTCCATGTGTCATAGTTGCGGGCCATCTTGATCATTCCTTTTTGCTTCTTCATCGGTCCCCACTTGAGTGCCACGCAGCTCTCATTCTCAAAGAAATTTGGCAGGCCCTATGATCGGTGTTTGCGATGCACTTTTGCTACATGTATACTCTATGCAATCTTTTAGCGATAGGATGAAATAACGACTGTGGGAAGGGAAATGGTGCCACACGTCTCTTTTGCGTCCAACTAATGATCATTTTCCTCCACTTTAGATAGAGCTTTTCCCACTCGACACGTGTCACCTTGGCGCAAGTCTTCAATGGTGAAATATAAAGATTCACACGGGAAGTGCTATGCTGCTATGTGTCTTTTCAGTGGGTTTTGTATTCAGACGATGAATCAAGCAAATCAAATGCTATGACTGGTCGCCGCGTGTCATAATTACTTCACAAGATGATGATATTTGTTTGTTTGACCTTGTCGAGACCACTGCCATCATTTGCAGAGATGCACTTGAGCCTGGAATGACTAGATGCTTGGTTTCAAATCTTTTCTGTTACAACGACTTGGAGAATATACTCATTTCTGCATCATTTCTGGAGATCGCAAAATCTTTTTTGTTACTGCTCTCCGAGGTGGTGGGAGTTTTTTGCTATATATACTTCTCTTTGTTTTGAGAGAAGGGTCCAAATTTTGAAGGAACACTGATTTTAGGAAAAGACACCATGCCTTTATTACTATTTTTTTTTATTGCAAAAGACTTTCAAACTGTGCCAATTGTTCGGCCTTTTTGTTCTTTTATGCTATTTGATTAAACTTTAAACTGTGCTGCCATTGTCTGGATATTTCATTTGAGAAATTCTATATATATTGAATGCAAGTTTATTGATCTAGATCATGTATTATGATTCTTCTTGACAGTAGTAATGTATAAAATGTTATTTTATGTCAATGAATGGATTATCTATACTTTAATCTTTAGTTTCTGCCTTTCTGGAACACTATAAATACCAATCGGGCCCTTGAATCTATGATTTATCATGCCTATCATTAAGTCTTGACGCATTGCCTTAGATTAGAATTTATTTTATTACATCTATTTCCTTTTCCCTTTCCAAACCCCATTATAGAAGAAGCTAACTTCTCTAAAAATCTAGAGGTCACTCAGTTTAGCGCAAAGGTCCCCCATAAACTGAGTTTCCCATAAGACACTGTTACCTTGTCAAATTTTGGCATCAATAGTTTGTTATTTTTTTGGCACACCCAGTGGGACGGAGCTTAAATGAATTTTCACTTTAGAAGGGTGTATGAGCCATCGGCGTGTAACTAGATCCCAAACCACAAACAACCCCAGTTTACTAGTACTGCCATTAGGAACATTGCAAGCTACAAATCAGTTGGTAACCGTTCCGCTCCTACCACCCATTCCTCTAACCATGTTGCCAACCACCAACAAAAATTACGTGGCATGGGATGTCGAAAGTCCCCTAGTAGCTCCAATAGCACCCACTATTTGGGGTGCTATCCTGGTCTCAGCTGTGAAAGCTATACCCAAGTTTACCGGAGATGGATCAAGAACACCCACAGAACATCTACAAGATGTGGCAGACGTGTTTGGTGTACAGGATCACTATGTAGAATGTAGCTCTAAGGCTCCTCACCACATCTTTCAAAGGAAAGGCTCTGGATTGGTACCAAACACTGCCACCTAGCACTATCCGCACCTAGGATGAGCTCAGAGATCTGTTCTATAAGAGGTTTTTAAATGATGGAGATCACTCTTCACTGTATTATCAATTATCTATCATAAAATGAGCTCCCCAAGAGGCTATGACGAAATTCAATGCCTAATTCCACACAAACTGGTAGAGGATCCCTATTACTATTCACTTGACTCCTAAGTTGGTATTGATATTTTATCTGAAGTCTATCCACCCTAACATTTTCATGATGATCAAATCTTTGGGGGGAGCTACTCTACCAGACGCTTACAGAGTCGCCGTCAAAGCTATGACTTATTTGATAGATTGTGGAAAGTTGCCTTCTCGTCCCATCATGCTGATATTTCTTGAAATATCGATGCCCGCACAGGAGGTTGTGTCGACAAGTGCGCCCACACCTCCCCAGTCAGTGTACACATATGTGGCAGCACCACAAAATGTTGCCTCTACATCTAGTTCTTCCAAGGACGAAATGAGCGATCGTAAAGAAATGATGTGGACTATGGAAAATGATATAACCACCCTCAAGCGAAACCAATCAACGCCTCCAAAGCCTACCTATCAGAACTATCAAGGCATATGGTCCTCATATTAGTAGAATTAGTACTAAGGCAGTTCCTGCACTAATACACCAACTCCGATAGCCAACCAAATGGTGCCGGTACCTAATCCACTGACGAGTGCTTCACCAAGCTTGAGTATGGAATTGACCATGGGGAAAAATAACTCATTGATGATATCAATTTGTGGTGCTTCCCTTGCAGTGATGCACATATGCTCTGAAAATGTCCACGTGGAAACTTACAACAAAAGGTGGGGGAGCAATGCAGCCAAGGCGCGATGTCAAACCACAAATTATATGTATACGCCTCACCACAAATGGAGAATGTGGTTCTTACCATGCAAATGCAAGGGATGTCTCTAGAACAAGAATCCGACATCACTCCTAATCACACGCTCTTCTCATGGATGGAAGAAGAAGAAACTATGTTTGCTAATGATATGTCCTCATCCAAAACACCACAAGTGCAATCTGACTATAACACTCGCTCAAAGAGGAGATTTACTAGAAAATCAGTTGCTCCGCAACTAGCTAGTCTACAACCTAAATATGCTTTTGATCAGATATCTAACACTTCCATTGCACCATTGCAATATCAACCGTGGAAGGAAATTATCATAACAAGAGAAAAGGACTAGAAATCTCCAAGTTTTCCACCTTTCAATGTGGTGGAACAATTGAAGAAATCATTTGCTAATGTGTCTCTATGGGACATTGTAGCTATCCCGGAGCAAAAGATGCTATTACAAAAGGCGCTTCAAGCAGAGATCAACATAATGCCAACAAAGCAATTAGCCAATGCAAAGGATGTTAATCAACTATCTCTAGCTAAAGTCCTTACGAACAACACAAAAGAATCCCCTGTCGAAGTCAAAGATAAGTTGAAGCCTCAACCCTTCTTCTTAACTCTCATTATAGGGAAGAAGTTATTACATAATGCTATGATTGATTTTGGTGCCAGCACTACAGTTATGCTCAAACAAATAGCTGAAGCTTTAGGACTCAACTATGAGCCCATGAAAAGGGGAGTAATGCAGCTTGATGGAAACAAAGTTGAAATTGTAGTTATGATCAAAGCACTTCCTTTAACTCTATTTTCTTGCCCTAGTATCACTGTGCCACAAGACACTGTGATCATAGATGTTCCTCCCATGTTCGACCTCTATCTATCCCAAGAATTTACTTCAAAGGTGGGCGGATACCTGTCCTTGGATTGGTCACATATGATTCTCAAAACCAAGCATGGTGCAAAAATGAAGATAGAATCGGAAGCGTTATACTCTTAACATGTAGCGGATGAAGCCATGATCAATTTTGAAGTCGCGCATACCTCTATCACCAAGCAAGAAATGTACTGCGTTGAATTATTAGAGGAAGAAAAGGTGACCAAAGACCAAAAAAATCAAGAGGATGCTCTGTTAAGTGAACACATGGACAGTGACCCTTTCAGCAATTACCATGCTATAGGATTGGGCACCTATGTAATCTATGATGAAGACCAAGTGCTCCCGAAGGTTGCCAAAGAGTTTGAAGGTGGCCAAGCACCTGAGTTATAAACGTTGTACTTTGATAGAGAAACATGCAGAGTAGGCGCCAAAGAGGGGATATGTTTGATATCCCCACAAAATGAAAAAATACTAAGGTCTTTCCGCTTCCAGTTCACTTGTTCGAACAATGAAGCCAAATATGAAGGATTAGTTCAAGGTTTAAGCCTTGTAGAGCAAATGGGCATTAAGCAATTGATGGTGTTCAAATATTCTGAATTGGTGGTCAACCAAGTCTGGGGAATTTCCATGGCAAGGAATGTCCACATGAGATCCTATCGGCATTGAATCTAGGACTTGGTTGAGGGTTTTGAAGCCTTCAACATTCAGACTATTTCTTGAGACTAGAATCGAGACGCAGATCGCATGTCAACAATCATATCCCAATTCGATCCTGCCTCTGACTTGATACATAACAAATAGTTTGTACGAGTAATAGTCCAACCAACACTTCCTAATAATGATCAAAGTTAGCAGGTGTTTGAAAGTGATGAACACATTGCTTGATTCATTCATCAGTCAAGGAAGTTCACCGATCAGATCCAACCAAGGATCACAGAGGCTTATGAAGGACAAATTGTGCAACTCAAATCTAACAAGCTTCCAAAAGGATTGGTTACTCTTGAAAACCTTTTTGATTATGATGATGCAAGAAATAATAAACGGAAGTTTGTGGCAGACAAAAGTGACTACATAGACCTTCAGGTCTTAGACGACAGAAACCTTCGAGTCCGGAAAGATGTCTCGCATCATGATAAACAAAGGCTCATCAATTTCTATGAGAAATATGAAGGAGTAGTGGCTTGGTCTTATGATGACCTGAAGGGATACCATCTTGACATCATCCAGCACACCATCGAGCTGACAGAGGGTGGAAAACTAGTCTGACAAAAGCAAAGGCCAGTAAACCCCAAAATTGAAGCACTAATGGCGCAAGAGCTAACAAAGCTAATCGAGTCACATATTGTCTTCTCAATCAAGCATAGCACGTGGGTATCCAATCTGGTCTTGATCTGAAAGAAGAATGGAGACATCTACTTGTGTGTGGACTTCTGAGACCTGAATAGAACATCCCTGAAGGATCATTATCCGTTGCCTTCTATGGAGACAATCCTCAAAGCAGTAGCGGTATTGGAAATGTTTTCCCTACTTGATGGCTTCTCTAGTTATAATCAAATTCGAGTCAAAGAAAAGGATCAACACAAGACTACATTCACTACAAAGTGGGGAAAATTTGCATATGCTAAAATTCCTTTTGGTTTATCCAATGCAGGGGCAACATCCCAATGAGCAATAGACATCGCTTTCAAGGAGCTGATCAATAAGATTGTTCTAATTTATTTGGATGATCTTACTGTGTTTTCTAAGTCTAAGGATGATCATTTTGATCACTTAGAAATGGTTTTTTAGAAATTCCAAGATTTCGAGGTTTCCTTGAATCCAAAAAAATGCGTATTCAAAGTGCCGCAAGGCAAGCTATTAGGACATTTAGTGTCCAAAGAAGGAGTTTTAATCGACCCTGACTGGGTGAAAGCCATCAAGGAACTTCACCTCTCAGTTAACAAAAAAGGTGTCCAGTCCTTCCTAGGCAATGTCAATTTTGTTAGCAAGTTTATTTCTGACTTTGCGGGAATAATTAGGCCAATCACCCTGATGCTTAAAAAGGATCAAGCATTCAAGTAGACAAAGGAAGCTCAGGAAGCCTTTGAAAAAGTTAAGGATGCCATTTCCACAGCCCCAGTACTAGTTAATCCAGACTTATCTAAGGACTTTATAATGTATGTATTTAGTAGCAAGTCCAGTATTTCTAGTGTCTTAACTAAAAAGGATATTGAAGGAAAAGGAGAACATCTAGTGGCATTCTACTCCTAGATCCTAAAGGAATATGAGACAAATTTTAATTTCGTTGAAAGGAAAGCCTTTGCAATAGTAAAAGGACTTAAAATTTGTTTCCATCTAATTTCCTGCAACAAAGTGATCGTCTATGTCGCGCATTCCAGTGTGCGCGAATATATCATGGAGGGAGAATTCATAGAAAAAAGAGCTAATCAGATCACCAAGATCCTTGAATATGACATTGAGGTCAAACCCACTAAAACTGTATGAGGAAGAGGACTGTGCGAATACATGGTGCATGACGAAGAGATACCCGCCGAGGAAGAGCAATCGGAGCTTGTTCTGATGAATGAGCCAGATTCTAAGGGTTACTGGCTAATAGATAGAGTCAGGTTTATGCAAACAGGAAAGTATCCGCTAGGTCTTTCCTCCCAAAAGAGGAGATACTATCGGCTGCAAAATTGTGGATATGCGCTAGTGGAAGGGGTCCTTTTCAAAAGGAATTTCAATGGTATCCTCCTGTGATGTGTTACTACAGAGCAAGCAAAGAGAATCCTTGACAGTTTCCACAACAATGCTGTGGGTGGACACTTCTCTACTAAGACCACTGCCATCAAAATCATGTGCACAAGTTACTATTGGCCCACACTTTTCAACGACTCTCACTCTTTGGTGAAGTCCTGTAAGGAATTCCAGCTCTTCACAGGCAGAAGGAAGAATTCTGCAATGCCTCTCAAGCTTATAGTGGCAGATGAACCATTTGCACAATGGGGATTGGACTTCATCAGGATGATTAATCCCACTTCCAGTGTCAGGCACAAGTGGATTCTGACTGCTACAAATTACCTCACAAGATGGACGGAGGCCATTCTGCTTAAAAATGCAACAGAGGAAGAGATAGTGGATTTCCTCGAAGAGCTAGTGACAAGGTTCGGTCCTTTGAAGACTATTATTTCTGATAGTTCCAGAGCTTTCCTATGCACAAAGGTATGTCACTTTGCATTAACAAATGGCATATTCCTTAAGACATCATCAAATTATTACCCATAGGGGAACAACCTAGTGGAGTCAACGACCAAGAACCTAGTATGACTCCTTAAAAGAATTGGTTCGGAGCACCAGAGAGAATGGCACAAAAACCTCTGAGTGGTGCTTTGAGCAGACCGCATAACTCCTAAGCAAGTCCTTAAGACTTCGCCTTATGAGTTAGTATATGGGAAAGAGGCACTGTTTCCTATATCTATGGAGATTCCAGCGCTTCAACTGTTGAAATCCCTCGAGATAGAACAAAATGGCGCCATGGAGGTTTGGCTTGCCGAACTATTAGAAGTACAATAAAAAAGGGAGAATTCCCTAATAACCATGACAAACCGCCAGCAAGTGGTCAAGTGATGGTTTGACAAGAGGACTTCCGACCAAGGCCTAAAGTGCAGAGACTTAGTATTGAAATATAATGAAAGGGTTGCTAAGCTAGGTCAGCATGGAAAATTTGATAGCCTATGGGAGGGCCCCTTTAAAATCATTCAGTGCAAAGAACATAACACTTTTTGAGTTAGAAAGCATGGAACATGAACCCTTGGGAATCCTGGTCAACGGGATTCATCTTAAGCCATTCCATTAAGTGGCAAATTTTATTATTGTACATATGTGAATAATGCTTTTATTTTCTTTCCCTTTGTGTTGGCCAGTCTTTTTAGAATTAGTGCGTGTTTCAACAGAAGGCAACCCATCATTGCAGAGAGAAGAGCAATAGAATTGCTTTACATAAATAATCAGGAAAATACACCCATATGCCAAGGAAATGAGCAGATATGCTGATGAAAAAGAACCCATACAACAGATATGCAAAAAGAAGAGAGATCCGTGGATTTTATAAAGATATATGTCATTATATATATATTCTTTCATTTTTACATGGCATAAAATGGCTAAGAGAGCCGTAATTAAAAAGTATATGGTTATACGTGCTATTCTTTTCATATATGCTATATCTATGGCCTTTTTCAAGCTTATATACAAAAACTAGAAATGGGTGGTGTATTCTTAACAACAAAAAACAAAGAAACAAGAAGGCATTTCATCCAAGAGCATGGGCAACAACAATTGATGCATTAATGGCAATGCCTACTGCATCATCATCAACAGGTACTTCAGCAGCACAAGCAAAATCATTTGGAGCAACCGCCATTGGAGGAGGGAACACCGTATTCCTGAAGTTAGTGTACCAATCAAAGTTGTAGAATGACACTACGTTGTAGCTACAGAACAGAAAGTGCAAGGCCTAGGTAACCCTCTGCTGATGCTCATTGCATGTCTGGAGGTGGAATCCATTGAGAAATGGTAGCCATATAACGATCACTTTTTCCTCAATGTAGCACCAGAGGTCACTAGCTATTGGAAGGCCTACCCCATACACAACGTGAGCGACGACCTCACTTAGACCATTCAGGTACTTTTTCGGAAAAAATTCCTTGACCAACTTTAGAATTAGAGGCTTGGGGATACCAATGTCTAACATTGACGCAATAAAGTGCAAGCAGATATCGGTGTTTACACGGTATTTGTCCTCATACTCTATGTAGTCCTTACCCATAACCCATTTTATGGTTATCAAAACCAGGAAGTGTTTATTTTTGGTCATCCTTTTCCAGCACCTAGTTGAAATCTCTTCGAGGAAAGTTGTCTGTGACTTGTAAGAAACTAGCCTAATGGGAGTTTCCATGGTACTGACACAATGCTACTACCTTCTAACTACTACTGAAACTCTCCTACCACCTAGCCTACGAGAAAACTCATTTACTGAAGCTAAATACTGCGCCAATGACCTATTACTAAAATTTTCTCAAATGCTAAGTGTGATTTCCTCACTACTTAGTGGCCTATTTATAGAAAAAAATGAGGAAAGGCATGCTAATATGTTTCAAGAAAATGTGATTATAACCAAGTGCCAACTTCAAAGGCGTGCCTACGTTTGCTCACATTTCCTAACTAGTTGTGTTTGTAAAATTATGGCTCAATGCGTGCTAAGTTAATAAGAGCTAATTAATTAGCTTTAAAATGATGGCGCTCATCAGCAGTAAGTTGCACAGTCTGTATGCTATTGTGTCACCTCACAGGCATTTCCAAAAACCCAAGGCAGGATTCATATCTTTTTAGGTAGTGGTTGTTTGCTTTGGCTTAATCATTCCATCCAGGATATTAATTTCCAGCACATACTAATGCAAGGTTAGAAGGAAAATTGTTGGCTCAAGTTTCAAGGAAATCACAACATATCACACAATTGCCAAATGCAATAATGAATTCTTGCCACTTCGAAATGGAAAGTAATTCATTTTTCTCATGAAGCGGGGAGTTGGCGGTACATGTCGAATTAAATGAAAAAAGCCCACTTTCTTCTACCACCTTGAGAAAAGATAGCTAAAATATTGCATGAAAAATATTTTAATGCTTAATGTCTTTTGAAATACACCAAGCCAAGTGAAGAGAAGTTTTCAGCATATCTAGAGCTGAGTAAAAATTATGAAGAATTCAAAACCCGCAGAAGCTTTCATCTGAAGAAAAATGTCGGAGAGTTCATCACAACAAATTCAAGAGGAGATTGGCCAAGATTTTCTTAATGCTATATGGTCATTAAGAGTTGTGTATATCTATGAATATTTATCATATGCTACACCTGATATACCGAGCAAGTCGAAGAGGGAAAATACGATACAACTAGATAGGCCCAAAGATTATAGAAACCAAAAAAGGGTTGAAGAGAAATGGGATAATATTCATGATCCACGCCTCACAAAAAATCCTAAATCCTTAAGAGAAGCAACCTGTGCAAGGATGAGGTCACCTGTACAAAGAAGGTTTGGTACAATGGTCTTCCACAATACATGGTCCCGCTAGTACATTATTGCCCAAAGATAGTTGATGCCTCCCTTTAGCATTATAACCCTAACACCCACTACATCGAGGGCCGAACCTTAAGTGTTCACATTAGCCCACAAGCCATTTGGCATATGCCATGTATCCCGGACCCAAGTACCAAAAAGGAGAAAATTGAGTCCTCTCCTACTAAAGGAGAAAAAATGTGGAAGGCGATGAAAAAGAGCTCAAATTTCCTGATGGAGGAAATTGGTAGGAAGGGAATCCTAGGCGCTAAGCTGCCGAGTATCCCGTTGCCGCTCGGTTCATTTCACAAAGACATGTAGGATACCTTGTCAATGCTAGCGTTTGTGTGCGGCCAGGACTCCGACGAGATGGTGGAGGCCTTTCAACTAGGGCCGACTTTCCAATTCCACAAACAACACAATACCTTTTGGTATGATTTCATCAAATTCCTAGTGGAAGAAATGATACGGCAAATAAAAAATTACCTGGTGGAAGGAAGGTTTAGATTTCTCTCCTTCCTGGTTCACATGTTCTTGCATCAAAACCCTAATTTCTTCAACAAATATTTTGAATTGTCAATTTTTTATGAGGAGCAGAAGAGGAAGCCAATATCCACATGGACACCCTTTCTTTCCATGACATATGATTACTATGCATTTTCAGATTATTTTATAACTCTGGTCTTGCAAGATTTACAAGGAGGAGGTGGCATAGTTCAAATCAACATAGATCACACCATATATATGCAGAGTTTCACTCCCACTTGTGACTAGTTTTTTGGAGTGGATTTCACAATTCTTAGGATGCAGAGCTTCATTGGTCAACCTTTCCTACTCCCATCCTATGTCACAAATAGGGTGCTCATGCTTGAAATGTATCGAAAGGTGTGTATCATTTATTATACCTTCTGCAGCAACCCAAGTGTCAAGAGGAAAGATTCTTCACTTGTCTGAAGAATTTCAAAACGATGACTCTGTTAAAGAAGCAATCAGATCAGCTATTGTAGGATAAATTGGCTCATTTAGGGTTGGTTTTGGTATGTGATAAATGGGATTACAACCCTTTCAATGACTTGCTAGAGCTGCACATGAAGGTTACTCATGTTCCTTGACCCTATTGGGAAAAGAGATGCAACCTGCAGGCGGATAAGGATGAAATTTTTGTTGAACTAGTGCATGTTCCCACATAGGATAATAGAGAGCCATGGAACAAGTTTTACTTTGCTGTGGTGGTGTCTAAGGATAATGTCCAGATGGAACACACCATGTACAACCGGTTGCAAAAGGATGAGGAATGAATTGATGAGAAGATAGAAGCTTTATGGAAATATCACCAAGAAGCAAGGCAATTGGATGCCCCTTATGAGAGATTGAAGGAGGAAAAAGAATTTGAAAAATGGTGGGATGAGGAGCATCCCAACCCTGACTCTAGCGCCAATAAAGGCAATGACTTGGAAGGTGAGTCTGAAGAACAAGAAGAAGAAGAAGTGGCTACTTCTGTATCCTCCGCACCACAGGAGAAAAGCTCTGGACAACCCACCTATGTAGCCACAAATGTGGGGTTTAATGTATTGAGGGCTTCACATACACTCACTTGGGCCTCTAGGGCAGCTAGAGTACAACAACAATAGTCGACAGTAACTGCTGAGGCTAGGGAAACCTCGCCCACAAAGCGACAGCATACAGAGGCCATTATTGGAGAAAGTTCGCAAGAATCTACCAAAGGACAGGTGCTTGCAGCTAGCTAGGAACCCGAAGAAGGGGAGGAGTCGCTAATGAGTCAGGAGCCACTATCGACCAGTCAACAAGTAAATTTTTATCCTTCTTCTCTTGCTTCTCAATCCTTGGTATCATCAACTGTCTCTTCGGAAATCCCTGTCGTGAGTACTGGCCCTCCGTTTCCCACCTTTGATCCAACACATACAGGAGGTTTCGCCCAATTCTCATAGATCACTCAACCCACCTTTACTCCTCCATGAACCCTTACGCCAACTACTGCCGCTCACAATTGAGCAATTCCCGCGGTTTATCTTGGAAAGGGTTTTAGAAGCAAAGGATTTGCTCACAAAGTTATATTCGGTCTTTGATGAAGACCTCGCCAAGGTGGGAATTGAAGATCAGAATGCTACTACCCAGATGGAAAATAGGTTTATTCATTGCCACTTTTCCTTCCAGTGCACTAAAGCGACCACAACTACTCTAAACAAGACAATGAACAACATGCAGGAGAGTTTCTCCAAGTTAAATGAGATGGGTATATTTTTGCTCTAAGTATTGGCCCACGCATCGCAGGTAGACCACTTGGCCTTTTTTTCAAAGTCTGCTGCCCCCTCCACATGTCTACTCTATGCACCCTGGAGGTTTCCTTTCATTCACATCTCAGGAATCCCCGCTATGCTTCCACGTGTCATAGTTGCAGGCCATTTTGATTGTTCCTTTTTTCTTCTTCATCGGTCCCTGCTCAAGTGCCACGTAGCTCTCATTCCCAAAGAAATTTAGTGGGCCCCACGATCGGCGTCTATGATGCAATTTTGCTACGTGTCTACTCTATGCAATCTTTCAGCGATAGGATAAATAATAATCACGGGCAACGAAATGCTACCACATGTCTCTTTTTCACCCAATCGATGATCGCTTTCCTCCACTTTGGATAGAGCTCTGCCCACTTGACATGTGTCACCTTGGCACAAGTCTTCAACGGTGAAAGATAAAGATTCACACGAGCAACACTATGCTTCCATGTGTCTCTTCGGCGGGTTTCATATTTGGGCGATGAATCAAGCAAACCAAATGCTGCGACTAGCCACCACGTATCATAATTACTTCACGAGATGATGACATTTGTCTGTTTGACCTTGTCGGGACCACCACCATCATTTGCAGAGGATGCACTTGAGCCTAGAATGACCGGATGCTTGATTTCAAATATTTTCTATTATTATGGCTTGGGGAATATACTCATTTCTGCATCATTTCCAAAGATCACGAAATCTTTTCTGTTACTTCTCTCCGAGGCGGTGGGAGTTTTTTGCTATATATACTTCTCTCTGTTTTGACAGAAGGGTCCAGATTGTGAAGGAACACTAATTTTAGGAAAAGACATTAGGCCTTTATTATTGTTTTGTTTTTATTGCAAAATACTTTCAAATTGTGCCAATTGTTTGGCCTTTTTGTTCTTCTATGCTATTTGATTAAACTTTAAACTATGTTGCCATTGTCTGAATATTTCATTTGAGAACTTCTACATATATTGAATGCAAGTTTGCTGATCTAGATCATGTATTATGACTCTTCTTGGCAGTAGGAATGTATACAATGTTATTTTATGTCAATGAATGAATTATCTATACTTTAATCTTCAGTTTATGCCTTTCTAGAACACTACAAATACCAATCGGGCCCTTGAATCTATGATTTATCGTGCCTATCATTAAGTCTCAGTGCATCACCTTAGATTAGACTTTATTTTATTATATCTATTTCCTTTTCCCTTTCCAAACCCCATTATAGAAGAAGCCAACTTCTCTAAAAATCCGGAGGTCACTCAGTTTAGCGCAAAGGTCCCCCATAAATTGAGTTTCCCATAAGACACGATTACCTTGTCAAATTTTGGCATCACCAATATGAATAAATAAATATTTCCAACCTTATTCCAAGTTAATGGTTTTGAGTAATGAAAGTGTTATGAATGGATTACTTTGAAGATGTGAAAGTAGCACATGTGATTTGAGCTAAACGTAAGAACTCTCGAGAGCTAGCCACTTGAGGGATCTCATAGAGAAGATAAGTATTTTTATGGTTAACACTGTTATTTTCATGTTGTACGTGTTAAAATTAGATGAATGCTATTTTTTGTTGAGCTCTATCATGTGTTCCTGCAGGTCATAGTTTTATGTTTACAATCTTTAAGTTCTATTCATTTGGAAATTCTAGAGCACCCACTCTTGTTGTTAGTTACAAGTCGTTAAGTGTACTTTCTATTAGTATTTAGTCGTTATCCATTAGTTACCTTCATTTAAATTTCATAGTTTAACTGCAAGTATTAATTCTAAGGTAATTTCCATGCTTTCTAGAATAGAAATTTAAATGCTTTCTAGCTTAAATAATTTCGTGCTTTCTAGTTTAATTTCTATTTTTTATACATTTCAAAAATTTAGAAAATCTTACTAAGAGAGATGGCCAAAATATGCCCTATTGCATATAGCCTTTGGACACTACTTGATCGACATAACTGATATATTTTTAACTAAAGTGTTAGGACCTTACAAAATCCTTTCACCCAATCTACTTTGAGGCATGTTGGCAACATTCACTCTAGGGGGAGAAGAAATTTCCTAATTTATTTCCTCTACTATTACCTCAATCTCTTCTTCCTCCTTTGAACCAAGGGGATAATCAACCAAATATTGTTGATCAATTTTCCTCTTTTTTTGTTGTTGTTCCATTAGATGAGAATCTATAGTAAGTGCTTGTGGGAAAGATGGTGGTGGTGTTACTTGCTACTCATCAAGGGTAGACTCCTTTATTATTGGTCCTTTGGACCTCTTGGAAAAAGAATAGATAGGGGGATCTCTATTTGGTTGGTATGCATACCTCTCTTCTAAAATTAGGGCCTTTTTTATTATCTTATGAATAATTTTTAATACTATTTGGATCTTGGCAATAGGATCCTTTATTTTTGAATAGGCCCCTTAGTAGTCTAGGTTCCTCTTGATCTTTGAATCTTTTTCATTTCTAAAGGAAACCCATTTTACCTTCCTATCATTGGCCTCTTTGTCATAAATATAATTTCTAAGGACATCCTCACCAAAGTGGAGCTGGTGAGGAAATGATGAATTCTTTATGCTCAATCTGACTTGATTAATAAATCCTTCAGGATCAAATGGTCTTGACATTTCTTGGTCCATTATGAAAGCTTTCAATATTGGATAAATTAAGTCTAAGCCTTCCCTTATCACTATGAACCTTATTAGACTCACTCAACTTCCAAATAACTTCTAAGTATTCCAATATGAGAGGTACATACTTTGGTAAGACATGGGGTCCCACAAGGCACCCAAACACTCTGATCACTATAGACAACATGTAGATACCGATCTCCCCAATTATGTTGTCTTCCCAATTCTATCATTATATCCTTTGACCTTAGGAAATCCATAATTTCCTTTTGCAATATTCCTTCTTTGACCCCATGATGGTCAACACCCTTTTGACAAAGAAATTATCAAAAAATACAAAACTAGCAACATCATAATGCAAGTCCCATATATGGTTCTAGCATTGGATAGGAAGAGAGTTTCCCTTATCATCTTCCATATGAACCTATAGGTCTTTGTCTCACTTTGTCCTACCCTCATACAATAACATGTGGCAAATTAAGGAGTACCATCTAAAATTTAAAAAAATTCTACTCTTCTTAATCTTCACCAAGTACTTGTGGATAACATTTCAAATGTAAGTGGAAAGGTCAAATTCATTATTCACAAGAGGGCTTTGAATGTCTACCACTATATATATTAATGGTACTGGGAGTTTTGCTTTGGAATCTCCCCTCAAAACTTGGCATAGTGCATAGTATGTCTTTATGAAGTAATCCTCAAATGTCTCTAGGTTGAAAGGTTCTACTTCACTAGCAGGGATTCTCATAGATCTTCTATCAAATCCTTTCAATATGTGCTTTGGAAGCCAAAATACCCTATAACCATCCATCCTATTGGTATTTTTGTTTGAACAAGTCAAAATATATGACCTTTTTGGCTACTAATTTTAGGCCAAAAGCTTTAGAGATGGAGGCCTTATCATTTTTACTAACTCTCCTCCATTAGCTGCCTTGATAACCCTTACATTTTCATCATAGTTTCTAGCTATGTTCCTGAATAGTTCCAAATCCATGAAATATTGGGGACAACTAATTTCCCTTGGTCATATGTCTAGACATTAGAGATAGGAACCTTAGCTACTCTCTTGCTAAACCAATGTGTAAGAAAAATCTCACAGGGAGTGTTGCACCTATGCACTCACTTCCGTTGTCTAATAGGCCAGTTTTTGTAATAGGGCCATGGGCACACACAACTTTTCTCGAGGAACTTGAGATTTGTACAATTAGGTCCTCGTCAAAGGGTCTTTTTGAGGATGAGGGTTGGTCCTTGGATTTACTTATGATTACAATTTTAAGGTTTCCCAAAGGCTTACATATAAGATTCTAGGATCTGGACAATTTTGGAATAATTTACTAGAATTTTCAATTTAATTACAATCCAAGATACGAGAAGCCCTTTGAATTCTATTGACAGAGGACTCGAGAAGTTAACTTACTTGTTTCATACACTCTAGAAACCCTAGTTCATTGTGGTAGCTCTAAAAATTAAAAAAAATCTCTCCAATTCAACACAAATACAAAATGAATCTGTCTCTTGGTTGAATTGCAAAATTTATAAAAGAAAATTCTTGCAAAAATATAGTAGCATTTTTCCATGTCTACGATTACCTCCAGTTTATGCAAGCCAGGCACATCTAGCTAACCATTCTCCAAGTTTGAATGTGGGTCATTGATCTTCTGCTGAAAGGACACAATTTGATGATCTGAGTTGATTTGATAAGTTTTAAGATATTTGGCATGCTTTGAAAGATATTCAACCAATAAATTCATTCCATGTGAGATTACTTTACACATCATCCAAGAAGGCCCATTGAAAAAGTTTCATTTGACAATCAACTAGCATCATAAGCAACTGGTGTCATAGAAAATGCACATGGTACCTTTCCTCTATTTTTTAGCTTGAAAAGGGTCTCACTATGAAGAAAATGCAGACTTGCAGAATTCACACAAGAACATATCATGTTTCGTCATTCCACCATTCACAATTTTGGTCTTTAATGAAAAATCCATGTTAAACATTGAGAGGAGTCTATGTGTTTATTTTCCATAGTCCCACATTATAGACTATTGCTTGCTTTGAGGGGTCCGCGAAATTGTGGAATCACACCAAATATTGACAAGTGTCAACCCTTCTATAGTTTTGCAACTTATATTTTGGTCTTCTTTAAGCATCATGTGGATTCATGGAATCATGCCAAAAGAATGCCATGTGTCACATATTCCATAGTTCTATAACTTATGATTTTCCTTAACAAAATATATATGTGGATTAGCGGCAAAGGCATATAAAGTGGTGGGACCACTTAAAGATTTAGGTGGAGGTTCACTTAGATCATTTAATAAAGCACATGTGGAAAAGTTGCTTTAAGTGAGCACTAGGAAATAAAATGGGTCAAGGAACTTGACAACACAAGGGGACATAAGAATATAACATAGGGCACTGAGCAAAAGGTCAACAACAAAACATAACAAAAGTGCAAAGCAAGTATAGACTTTTAGGGTTTTTGGGCCTTAAACACATAGAAAAATGTCATTTTTGCAAACCCTAGCTAGAGTGACAATATTTAACAACTTTTGAAAGAAAGAAAGGGTAGAGAGCCATAAAAATTTGCAAATTTACTACCATGACCATAAGAAGAGCCATTCATAATGCAACTAAAAATAGTCATCACACATATTCATAATGGCCTAGTATAAAAATAACTTCAAAAAGGTAGTCAAATGAGTGGAATTGCAAATGAATGAGCCATTAAGGTAGTGTTTGAAGTAAAAAAACAGTAAAAGGGAAATGAATAATAGTGATCCAAGAGGCTTGAAAGACAATTAATGCTCCAAGATGGATAAATGGAAGACAAGGATAGTCAACATGATCTGTTGAGGTCAATAATGACAAGGATTTGTATGACAATTAATTATAGTAATGCAGTCCTAACAGTGAAATTGTTTTCAAATGTATGATACTACTTAGAAATAATCAATCCACAATCAAATAAAAAATAATGTTAGTCTTCAAATCAAGTGACATAGTCCATAAAAGGTTTCTAGATCATAAAACATGTATGATAGTAGAGAGCCAAGAGGATGGTGTAGAATGTAAGACCAAATGAAAGTGAAAGTCTTATAATGAGACAAAGCATAGTCATTCTGAAAAATAAGGTGTAAATGATAGCAATAAATGGAATGAATGATGTAAAGAGTATAGTAGTATGCTGATTTGAATGAGTGGTGAATAAATAAGAGTCAAGAGCATGCTAGATATTGGAAGATATGATAGAGATTCCTATCTAAAAATCATAGTGATATTAATTTGTCTCTAGGTGACTTTGAGTGGACAACGAAAACAACCTATAGACTTGAAATGAATGATTTGAGGGTTGTGTTTTCATGTAAAGGCTCATGAAAATCTATGAAGAAGGAAATAAATTTGTATTCCATAAACTTTGTAAGATATGTTATGAGGGACAATCTATAGGTAGGCCTGACTTGACAATTGGAAAGGAAAAGAGAGTCAAATGAAAGTGAAACTTGTCTAAGACACACATGAAAATCATATGGATTTGAATAGTCATTAAAGAGGTTTATGATGATAGTTTATAAGCCTATACACAGTTAGATAGAAAGGTGAAGAAGGTGATGTATGAGACCATGAGGAATTTAATCAAAATAATAAAAAGAGAAGAGTTGACAGTTTATGCATAATACATGACCAAATCACAATGAAAATATGTTATTAAAATTATATATCTATGTCAGGTAGTCATCATGCATGAGAAAATATCTAGCATGGAAAAAGAGAAAAACAAAGTGGTTGGTTTGAAGTCATAAAAGAGGTTTTTGAAGATGTACTAAAAGGAAGGCCTCATCCAATGCCATAAGGAGACCTATCTGAATTTAAAATAATTGGGAAACATGTCCTATATGTGTGCAAGTGGTAGTTTAAGGAATTAAAGGCAGTTGGAGAGGAAACATATTAGTTTTAGTTAGTTAAGATACCTGTAGCAGCAGTTCCAACTCTTGCAAGAATCTAGGAGGTGGAAGTTGTTGATTGGAGCCTTTCTAGGGTTATCCAAGGATATAGGGTTTGAAGAAGTCAATATTATTTCCCTTAATGCCTAGCTGGAAGATTTGTGGAAATCAAGCAAGTAGGTTGACCTCACTAGTCCCTAAGGAAGTTGAAGAACTAAATGTAAAAAAGCTTCTTTCATTTTCATACATGTCCTATATTCCCTTTTTTTACTTGTCTAATTATTTGTTTATTCAATCAATCATTTATAGTAAATATAGACAACATTGGTAAAATAAATTTGAATTAACTAAAAATATATATGGGTATATAATGTTATATGTCGATAAAAGTACAATATATGTACAAGAAAGTAATATAGGCTTATAACAAATCCATATAGGCACACAAAAAAGGACCCTAATATAATCACCTCCATCTAGGGGAAGGGAAGAGATCATGAGTTGCCTTTGAATGTCAAGTGGATGGGGATACATACAATGATGGTTTCTTTCCAACCCATTAACTCAACCTCCTCTCTAAACTATTCCAGAGCTCCACCTAATACAATAAAAATAATAGATAATACTATATAAAAAATGAGTATATAGAATAACATATAACAAAAATAATCACTTGCCACAAACTCATAATATTTTTGAAGTAATTTTTCCTCTCTTCATCTATAAGAGGGGCATGTTCACTATTTAGAGTTATGAAGCCCTATGACAAGCATCAAGATACAAATTAAAATACAAATGAATATCATTCATTTTTCACTAATAGACATAAAAAACAAACATAATATGAAATTTACATATTTCACTCATACCTTTGTCAAAGACATCGAAGATGACATTGATACGAAAAAACCATGCTCCATTGTAGTATGAATACTAAGAGAAGTATTAACTGATGCCATCATTTAAAAATGAAAAAAGAATATTAAATTTTCAAAATCTATCTAACACTATTTAAAAAAAAAAATGATTAAAAATATTCAA
>VDFB02281492.1:963899542-964024589 GCA_007258455.2 Sequoia sempervirens | reverse complement strand
GTCATCCCCTATCCATTCATTATCACCCTTCCACCTCATACCAATCTAATCCATCCACTTCTTCACATGTCAATGCCACATCAACCTATCAAGCCACATCATGACAAACACATGTGACTTTAAGTTCTACCTTGCAACAAGGCCAAACTTCCTCATGTTCTAATGCAACCATTGACAAGGGGAATACCAATCTAGCACATGCACCCTATAACTTTATCATACCATCATCCAATCAAAATCAAAAGCCTAAGCCAACACCTTCCACCCCTACAACTATAAAGGATGTGACCCAAGGGCTACAAGCAAGGAATCAATTGTCGCCATGTCATTTAACACATATACTTGAACATACAAAAGAGTCCTCAAACATCATGCCAAGCCCTTCAACCCAATCATGTCATCCATAACCCTGTGAGTCAATTCAAGAGTCTCCCCTCTTAAGTCCAAGTCACCCTTTGTCATGCTCCTATATTGTTGACCATCAAGAACATGTCAAGTCTCTCCATGAGAAATCCCCTTCCACCTCCATTCAAATAAGTCATGAGGTATGTCAAGAACACAACCCTAAACATGAGGAAACATTACCCCCTCATCCACATAAAGATCAACACCCTCCTAATGATTATGTTCATGACACACCTAATACTATTCTTGATCAATATTTCATCTTTGATCAAGACCCCTTTTATGATCAAGAAGACCATGATGATCCCCTTAGCCAACTTTATGCATTCCATTGTCAAGAGCTTTCCATCTCACCCATCCATGATACACAAACATCCACTTCCCATGATGAGACATATGCCTCCCCAACACACATAGAAGATCAAACAAATACCTTGGATCTAAGTAAACACAATGCTAATCAAGATCCTAATGATCCTCCATCACCCATTATCGACCCCATTGCAAGTCTTCCATCATATCCTATTGGTATTTGCACCCTCATTCATCAATTTTCCTCCTTAGAACAACAAAAACCATTATCTTCCCTTGCGTCATTTTCCCCATCTAATAAGGAACTCATGTCTAGTGTTCCACCTACACCTAGTCCCATTATCCATTGCACACTCCAAAACATGAACCACCAAGGTAAAGGTCTAGACCTTCATGAACAAGGTATTTTGGAGCCCATCCATGTCAAAGTCCCTTCACGCTCTTATGGCCTTGGACATACACCCCAAGGACAACAACCTAAAGATGTTGGTACTTCCTCCATGCATCCTAATTCCACTTTCCATCATGAAGCCTATCATACACCTAAAACATATGTTGCCATCCCTCCTCCATCATCTTATAAATGTCAAAATCATGTGACCGTACACCTTCCACGATCAACATTGCCACCATTACTTCCAACTCCTAATATCCCTCCATCAACTTTTCCACCATTACTCCCAACTCCTAATATCCCTCCATCAACTTTACCACCATTACTCCCAACACCTAATATCCCTACCATTCAATCCTCTTATCCATTTATCCATAAATCCTCTAAACATCTTAATCATGACCAATCAATGCACACATTGTCTAAACATAAAGCTTCCACTCATTCCATCAAACCCAAGGGATTCCAAAATAAAAATTTGGATGCCTCTACACATAAAGTCAAAAATTATAATGGTCCTAATGCCTCATCATACAATTGAAAAATATCAAAGCCAAGTACATCTAAAAGGCTATATAAGCCCATACCTCCAAAAGTAAAGGCCAAAACTAAAATGGTTTGGCTACCTAAGCAAAAAGAAACCAAATCAAACGAGGCATCCACATCACAAAAATCCCAACCATCCACTCCCATCCAAAATGAAAATTCCATTCAAAAATATCATATTCCATCCCACAAGCCAAACAAAAATCATACAAATATCACGTCTATGTGGGTACCTAAGGCACTTCATCCACCACCTCCTCAGAAAACATCTCCATTGCTTCCTACACCCCATCCACATCAAAAGCTTCAACGTTTATCACAATGTGTGCAACCATTGGTCATGGTTCCTTTCCATTTCACACCAATTCCACATACCTCCATCTCCCCACCTTTCACTCATTATCCTACATATCTCCCCCATCATCTTCCTATGGTCCATGCTTTTGGCTAAGCCTCCCCATTTATCCCTTCCATAAGTCCCATATAATACCTATCATCTTCCCTACATAATCCGTATCATAATCCATTATTGTCCTCCATAATCCACATCATAATCCATCATCTACCTACTCCATCTCCCCTTCATGTCATCCCTTACCAACATCTATGAGCATAAGGACATTTGACATGGTCCATGCGATGACATCCATCTCTAGTGGGACTACCACCTTTCATGGAACTAGACACTTTGAGTCTCTCCTATCCATATTCCCCTTTTCCTATCCAGAAAATTCAAAAAAAAAAAAATTAAATTTTTAAAAAAAAAAAGTAAAGAGAAATCCCTTCGTCCAACAGTGAAAATCTGGTAAACAAGTGCCCTGGATAACATGATGAAAACCTGGCAAACACGCGTCATGTGTAGGTTGATCTTCCATGTCACTTACACTTGGGGACACAATGTCTTATCTGTCCAAGCTATCATTTTCATATCATATCATTTCCATCCTACCTGCCATCTTTAGCCATCATATTGAGTCTATTCATACATACCTATCATATTGAGTCCATTCATCCACTCTTCTTCTTTTGATCTTGATGAAGACATAGGAGCAAAATGTTGAAACATGTTTTTTGGGTATCTCTTGACATACCTCATCCTTCCAAACAAACCTATCATTATCCTATTGTCATAAGTTTTGTCATGAAAAATCCTAAGTATTGTACCTAGAATGGGGCATATTATTCCTATGCGACATAGTCTTTGGAAATCACATCATTTCTCTCCTATGATGCATACATCCATTCCATTCACTATGACCTTTCCTTTATATCCATCCATCTATCATGTGCCTTTATCCCATCACCCACCCTTCCATCCATCAATCCCATCTATCTCCTTGCACCTAGACTTGGTTTTCCCCTTGTCATTGGTCTCTAGCACAAAGGCTACTCAAATTTTCATCCTTTGACACATCAAAACATCTCAAATTTCCAAAAAAAAATCAAAACATTTCAAAAGTCCAAAAAAAAATCAAAACATTTCAAAAAGTCCAAAAAAATCAAAACATTTCAAAATCCAAAATCTTGAATCCGAATCCAAAATCAAATAGCAACAAAATCCAAGCAATAATCCAAATGCAAGTCAATCCTTAATCCATACCAATCAAGTCGATCAATCTTGTCAAATTATCCAAACACATCCTTTGGTCTTGATCCTAATCTTGTTGTAAACCCAATCAATCAAAGTCAATCAGTTAATTATCAATCATCCTTGTGTTGATCTAGGGATATGTCACTCCCCGCAATGACAACATTATCATCATCAACCAATCCATCAATCAATGGTTTATAGCTTGACAGGGGCAATACCTTGTTTGTTTTTCAATCATTTGTGCATACTTGCTTGCTTGCTTATGTGTGTTATCATTTTATCTTGCATTTGTATCAAATCCATATCATTCCAGCTAATATTCATATCTTGTGCATGTTGGAGTAGCGTATCCTTTGTATTTAAGGTCATATCATACCTTTTGTGCATTAGTACTTTAAATTCCCTAAGTTTACTTCCTCATAAGTCTAGACAAGGTTGTATTATGCTAGGGCATGAGACACATCGTCACCTTGGTCCTTATATCTTGGTGCATAACGTCTAGTGCTATATCAAACATGTACACACATAAATCACTCACGCAAGACACATAAGCAAGTTTGAATTTTGAAATTTGAATAATGTAATGATGATTATTAAACAAGCACACATGGAAGACACATCAACAAGCTCTATGACTATTCAAGTGGGGTATGGCCAATTAGGTCTCAAGCTAGTCTGCACAAGGTTGACTAAGGATGATTTGAAAGCAAAATCCTGCCACACAGCCGGGAGAAAGGGGTAACCCACCCTTCACCTTCACTTCCCAAAGGTATAAAGTTCTTTGGGGCTTAGCCAAGAGTGACAAGATTTCAACTCCCAAACAAGCGTGTCTTTCAATTCACACTTCGATTGAGGTCATCCCCAGGGGTGATGAAATCCCCTAGTAGGCCTCCTATGAAGGGTTTGACAAAAGCAAACCAAGTGAGGTGTTTGTGATCACACACACACTTGATTCACACTCGCAATGGTTAATTTCCCTTAGAAATGAAATGTGTGGAAGAAAAAAATGCAGCACTCATTCTTTTTAGATCCCAAACCAAAATGTGTAGGAAGACAATGATTTGTTTTAAACCCAATTTCGAATATGTGATCAAAAAAGATTGATTTTATGCCCCAAATTGAAATGTGTGACAAACAAGATTAAGAGATGAAGGATGAAATGAGTGCACCTGATTATTTTCGCTTTCCAAGTTGATGTTGTGACTGGTCCAAATGTTTTTCCAGCTCTATATGATTCACCTACGAGCCACAAAATCAAAAAAGACCAAGTAAACTTGCATAGAAGAAAGCTATGTGAAAAAGATAAATTATGATAAAAATCTTATTATGACACATTCACCTGATAAAAGTTGCACCATTGTGAAGTTCGTCCTGGTAGCTTTCCGATAAGTCCTCGTTTGTGCGATTTGGAGCCCGACAAAGTTATGATCAAAAGAAGAAGAAAAATGTCCTAGATCAAATCTAAATTTTAAAAAAAAAAAATTATATCAAATTAGAAAATTAAATTAACAATCCAATTACAAATCTAAAAATCTAAAAATATAATTAAAGACTAATTAAAAATCTAAAAATCTAATTAAAAAAACTAATTAAAAATCTAAAAAAAATCTAACTAAAAAGCTAATTTAAAAATCTAAAAATCTAATTTAAAAACTAAAAATCTATTTTTTAAAAATCTAAAACCCAATTTAAAAGATAATTTAAAATCTAAGATCTACATTAAATTAAAAAAAGTTAAAAACTGAATTAAAAAAAACTAAAAATCTTAAATCTAAAATAAAACTAAAAACTAAATAATAGGTAAATCGAATATTAAAAGTAACTCTAAGACTAAAGCTAAATGAAAGAGTAAAGGCAAGTTTTAAAAATAAAGCTAAACAGAAGACTTAAAAAGAGATCTAAAATGTTGACGGTTTGCAAGGAGATTACGCATTGGCAGTAGAGAGGTGGATTGAGGCAGTATCGTTTACTAAAGTTACCAGCAAACAGATATCATCGTTCATACTCAACTACATTATTTGTCGGTATGGCATTCCCAACTCCATTATTACAGATAATGGACAACCTTTCAAGAATCAGGGTGTTGATGAACTTTGTGAGAGATTTCATATCCAACACAGATATTCAACACCTTACTATCCACAAGGGAATGGCCAAGTAGAGGCCTCAAATAATACTATACTAAAATTTTTAAAGAAGACTGTGAATGATTCAGGGAAAGATTGGCATGTTCAACTCAACCCCGCCTTATGGGCCTACAGGAGCAACGCCATTTTCTCTTGTCTATGGAGTAGAGGCTATACTCCCTCTAGAAGTTGAGATTCCCTCACTCATAGTCTCACTGAAAGGTCTTACAATAGATGATGAATACAGAGTGTCCCGACTCCAAGAGGTAGAACTCCTAAATGAAAGGAGACAAAGAGCAGCTGACCATTTGAAAGCATACCAACAGATGATGTCTCATAGCTATAATCACAAAGTAAAGCCACGTACCTTTCAAGTGGGTGATCTGGTTTTGAAAGAAAACCCACGAAATCAGCAAGACAGAGAGAAGAAAGGAAAGTTTAAACCAAAATGGCTAGGTCCTTATGTGGTTATCGCAGTCTACTGTTCAGAAGCCTACAAGCTATCGACACCAAAAGGGGACCTGTTCGAAGAACCCATCAACAACATGCATCTAAATAAATATTATGTTTAAGTCCGCTATCATCATCCATAAAAGGTCCTAAAAATATACAAAATAGCAGAAAAGGTCCTAAAAAATACAAAAACAGCAGAAAAGGTCCTGAAGAAATACAAAACAGTAGAAAAGGTCCTAAAAAATACAAAAAAAAAGCAGAAAAGGTCTTGAAAAAATATAAAAACTGCAGAAAAGGTCCTGAAAAAAATACCAAAACAACAGAAAAGGTCCTGAAAAAATACAAAAACAGCAGAAAAAATCTTGAAGAAATGATTACCTTGGTGAAAACCTGGCAAACAGGCATCTCAGTAGCGACAATAAAAAAAAAAAATCGTCATAGGGTGAAAACCTGGCGACAGGCAGTCTATTGACAAGAAAAATGCAATAAAAACAAATAGTGAAAATCTGGCAAACAAACGCTATTTGTAGCTCTCCATCTATTAGTTCATGTTCTGCACTTTAGCTTTTCAGCCTTCATCTTTCATGCATCTTTCCATCATCTTAGGGCCATATCAGCATCATGTTGTCATCATTTTCCTAGAACGATAACGTCTTACCATGGCTTGATCATTTGTACATATCCATTTCGGCAAGTTGTGTCAATACTGGGGGCAAACATTGACATACTGGGGGCAATCAACTTTTAGGTTTTACCGAAACAGCTAGACAATGACATCAAATCCAATCTCACAAACAAAACAATCAAATCTTATGAACAGCTATCCAATCATTGATCCATATCACAACAATTTTCAAGGAAATACCATATCATGACTCATATTGGGATGATCTAAAATCTGAATTATGTTTGGAATAGCATTATTATATTTTGAACAATGGTTGTTTCATTTTCAATATCATCTCTCTGGAGCACACACAATGATGTACCAAACTAGAGTGGCGAAGAAAGAGAATGACTTTTCTTTGACTGTTGTCTTGAGGTTGACTATCCATCTGTTGCAAATATGTTGCGAGACGGATGACAGTTCCAAATTTGCATCAGAAGGTGGTTAGTCTTTGTCTGTTTATGCGAAAAATTCTCAATTCATCTCAGTTCAAATATACCTCAATGCTTGTGTTTACTTGCTATATCAAAAAACATGAAAGTTGTGCTCAAGTCATCATTGGTGCTAATTTACCCTTTAATGCTTGTACATACTTCCAACATTTTTAACTCTCTATGATGATTCAAGAAAGCTACCAAAAGGCTCAACAAATGGTTCATTCCATTTAGTTGCATTTCATTTTAGATCATTGTACATATCTGCATATTGAACTTGCATTAGAGTTTTCATTGAAAGGCTAACAAGAGCATCAACGGTTGCCATGTCTCTTTGGACTATTTGTGGAGGACATTCGAACATTTGTTTCATTCATTTCTTATCATTTCGTTTATCATTTCATTTTCATTCATTTCATTATCAGTTATTTCATTATCATTTCATTATCATTCATATTCATTATAATTTCATTAATCATTATCATTTCACCTAGGTCCTATCATTTATCATTTATCATTCATTTGCATATCATTTAGATCCTCCAGCATATTCATATCATTAACATGTTATTATTTTTATATTCATTTTCATTTTACACATTTGCATCCCATTTTCTCACTTTCTTTCATTTCACCTATCACTTATCATTTCATATCACTTTCATTTTCATATTTCATTATCATTATCATTTCATATCATTCAAAATTCTTTATCATTTCATTATCATTTATTTCATTATCATCGCACATTCATTTTCATATTATCATTTCATATCACTTTCATATTTCATTATCATTATCATTTCATATCATTCAAAATTCTTTATCATTTCATTATCATTTATTTCATTATCATCTCACTTTCATTTTCATATCACTTTCACATTTCATTATCATTATCATTTCATATCATTCAAAATTTCTTATCATTTCATTATCATCTCACTTTCATTTTCATATTATCATCTCATATCACTTTCATTTTCATATTATCATTTCATCACTTTCATTTTCATATTTCATTATCATTATCATTTCATATCATTTCATTATCATTCATTTATCATTTCATCCTCATTCATTTCATTATCATTTCATCATCATTAAAAATCATTACATCACATATCATTTATCATCGTATCATACATCTCATTAGTATTAATCATTTCACTTCATATCGTTGTTCATTTGTCACATTACATTCATATCATATCTTTAATCATCCTATCATTTTTTCATATCAATTCATATTACATATTCATGATGCATATCATAAAAACAACATTCATCTTCCATCATATTATCATCATTTACTTGCATTTGCAAATCCAAAAATAAACATTCCATACATACATTTTCATATCATTATTTTCAAACAACATTTTTCATAAAACATATCAAATATCCCATGACATATTTTCATAATCACATCATAAGTCATCCACCTGCATGACATCATTAGTACATATCATTAATCATTTTTTTCTCATCATCATAAACACATCATATCAAATCATCTTGCATATCATGTTAGTCATTAAATCATTCAAATGCATAATTAAATCCATAACATATAAAAATAAATGCATATCACATAATCATCTCATAAATACACATCACATCATCAAAAATCATCGCCGTTGCATATCATCACTTATCATAAATAATACAAATGTCCAATGTCCAATGAAACTAAAAATTCCAAACAAAGATACATAGGATATGATCAAAATCAATATACATGCTCCAAAAATGATATACATGTGTGAAATACATCTACATCAGCTCGTCGATGCCCCTAATGGAGCTGGTCCGGAAGGAGGTGGCTTGCCACTAGTACCTACATCTAGATCCCGCCAAGGCCAAATAACCCCCATGCTCTGTGTGTCTATCCGCGACCTGCACTTGGTCCTACTGTGAGACCGTGGGAATGGCTCTCTGCGCTCAGGACACAACTCCTCATATCTGACACGATAATACTCTGCCTCCCTCGCCACCTCCATACCCTCGGCTATAGCCTCTCGCAAAGATGCACTCTCTACAGTGCCCATGAGCCTCTGAGCGACACCCTCGGCCTCCACTGCCCTTTGTCTCAATGCATCCCTCTCGGTGATCAGTTGGGCTATTTGTGGGTCTGGGGCAGGCTGGGATACCTGTGTTGGTGTTGAAGCCTAAGCCTGAGCCTATGCCTCTGCCAGTTGCGCCTGTAACTGAGCTATCACACTCTGCTCCTGACCTAGCTGCCCCTAAACAGCCTGCACCTGGGTCTGCAGCGTGTCTATATGTGCCTGCCAAGATGAGGAGGAAACCCTGATAACAGTCTATGGTCTGCCACCAGATCTAGCCTTCCGTACAACTTGAGCACTACCTAGGCTGTCTAACTTCTGCCTCACTTCCCTCTCCTCCTCCCCTCCACCATCTCTCCCATCATCCCCATCATCGAATTTATCCTCATCTCTATCCCCCTCCTCATCTCTGTCTCTGCTCTCCTCCTCTCCTCCACCCACCGCCTGCTCTCTGTTAGCCACATCCTCCTACCTCTCCACCCCTGGCTGTTGTACTACTGCAATGGGCCCTAGCTCATCGGGGCATGTAAATCATGGGAATTGATGTGTGTGGAAGTACACCAAGTACTCATCTGACATCCTTGCATATAACACCTCTGGCCTGTATGTCCATACCTCATGCTGTAAGCTCGAATAATCTGTATATGCCACCTGGTAGGTAATACAGCATCCCCATCCAGGATCATCCTTACACCGCCCATAGTGAGCAATGCTCTGTGGCATCCCTGCATAAATCCATACTGTCTGTGAACCTGCAAAGCCAAAAATCGCTCAATAATGAATGGGGTCTGTCCTATCAGATATTGGGGTATACAGACAAAGGGCATCTCCAAATGACCCGTGTCCTAGGGGTCGCAATCTGTATACAACCTCCATATAACTGAATCCGCATCATCTAGCACACACCGCTAGTACTCCAACTTGCCCAGCTTGGGCTGGACAAGTGCACCTGAATACACATATACATATGGCTTGCCTGGTGGCCTAGCCCTAGCACACTCTGGCCTCGTAATCACAATATGTTCCTATGCCCAATCTGGAGTAGAGTCACACCACTGGCCAAACTCGTCGATCCTCAGTATATCACCTGATGCAAGTCATGATACAAATGCACCAAAATGCAGCTCCCCTAGGCATACCACCGCAACTGCATCACCATCCACTCCAACATCCTACCCCACCCAACCAAAAATCCCTTCGACCGATGGTCCAGTCTAAGGAAGCCTCCAATGAATGCAGCCAACACAGCAACTAAAACTGGATATCTATTGAAATCCACCCACGACACCCAATATTCAGCTATCGACACATCACCACAAATCCCCCTTAGTGCCTCAATCCCTCCTATCTCCTTATGGTCATAAACCACAAGGGCACCTACCACAGGAATCCCTAGAATCCTGTACACATCCTCCGGTGTCACGGTCATCTCACCAGTCGACAAATGAAAGGTGTTATGATCAGAATGCCACCTCTCTGCCAGTGCAGTCAATAGCCCCCTGTTGACTCGAATCCCTCATGGGATAGTCAACAAAGATCCCAATCCACAGGCACCTATCCACTGTACCTTTGTTGGAGTCAACTCTCCTATCTAATCCCAACATATCGGGAATCGCTCTCTAATCTAGAGGTTGTCGAAAACCTCCTACTTTTTTTATCATCACATGGACAATTAATCAGACTCATACCAATGACTCATATCTATCTATCAAGTGCACTACATCAATGACCCATATCAAATTAATTAGCAAATCATATCAACACATCATATCAGTGACCCATATTTGTGACCCATATCACACAATCAATCATATCAGGCAAATCACTGTTGCATCTATCTATCTGAATATCAAATCAAGCTACTCTATAATCATTTACTATTTGTTTTCTTTTTTAGGAAAGCAAATTTATCAACGATCAAATCATTTTTTTATTTGTACTTCAGTCATGAATATAAATATGTTGGAATCACATTATCTACTATTTGGTTTCTATCACAGAAAAAAAATTTATCAGAAGTCATATCAAGCATATATTCTTTGTTTTCTATTCAGGGAAGCAAAGTTATCAGTTAATCATCAGATTTTCTATCATTTCTATCCATATCAACATGATGGCAAACTAATTTCTCTATCTATTGGCCAAGGAAGCAATGTAGACCATCATTTTTCATCACAATCGCATTCTGCCAAAAATTTCCTAGATGCACTAATTTGCACCTCCGATGCGCTAAAACTCATAAGTGCTACAGTTTTCCTCAAAAGTGCTAAAACTCCGTATGCATGTTTTTGCACCCTAAAAGTGCTAAAGTTTTTCCTATATGCGCTAAGATACCCTGCGGATGCACTACTTCATACCCTAGATGCGCTAATCCCTAAATGCGCGATTGTGTGCCCTAGATGCGCTAAAGTTTTCTAGTCGGGATTTTATCCTATAAGTGCTAATCTACACTTTGTATGCACTAAAAAACCTAAAATTTTCCCTACACCTATATGCGCTAAAGAACATTCTATATGCACTACGGAAATTTTCTCGAATGCGCTAAAACAAATAGTCATATGTGCTAAAACGACATTTTTAAACCTAAATCCACGTGAAACACGTAAAAAATTTGATCAAAATTACAAAATTTTGAATCATAAAGGGTTTAATCGACTCACCGGTGGTCCATACGCAGCTGGTCTCTGAAATCGACGGGCCCGCTCGAATCCATGCATGTGAAATGGGATTGGCATCTCGCTAGGTCATTGTCAAAGCACGAAAATCACTGTAGTAAAAAGGTGAAAATGACTTCCACTTTTACCCCTTTTACCTTGTATGGGTCAATTAAGGTGGGTTTTTTATGACATTTATTTTATTTTTCACCAGGGGCATCTTTTACACCAAATATCAGGAGCTAAATCACTGAATCACCATCAGCCTTTCATCATCCAATTTATCATGATTTACCTCCCGAGGGGGCATCATCAGCATCAGCATCAAAAACATATCAGGGGCAAAAAAATTATTTTATTCGAAGCAATGTGTTTCACACATCACTTCAAAGAGGGGCAAAATGTATGTGCATAAAATTGGCCATGTTTAATTAATCCTAACATTTAATTAAATATTTATTATTTAATTAATTTCTCTAAAGTCTTCTACATGTAATTAAATTTAATTATATTGTCCATTCATTTTATTCTCCCACTATAATTAAATAAATTTATTTAATTTAATTATTTCACATATCTACTTGATTAATTAAACAAATACATTTTATTTATTTAAATTAATTATCATCTTTTTAAATTTAATTAAATCTTTCGTTTTAATTAAATTTAAATATTTCTTTTCTTCTATTTAAAACTTTCTTCTAATTAATTAAATATCTTATTTAATTAATTTCATAACACATGTCATTTCTTCAAATTTAATTAAATATTTTATTTAATTAAAAGATCTTCTACTTTCTTCAAATCATAATTAGATATTTCATGTAATTATGAAATCTTTTGAATTCCTCAAAATCTTAATTAAATATTTATTTAATTAAGAAAAATCAACATGCACCCATAAATAAATAATTGAATTTAATAATTCATTATTTATCTTCTCAATATCTTTCCATTATCTTCTAAAAAAAGATGATTTTTTAATCATCTCATCTTATCTCTTCCATGAAAATAGAAAAATCCTGTTTTATTTGATTTCTTCTATTTTTCTCTCCAGTCTCATCCATATGCGATCGTTCGATCTGTCAGGAATTATCACAGTCGTTGACCAACTCAGCCAATCAAAATCTTTGAAAAACTCTATAAATACATGTGCGAATCCAAACATTGGTTACACACAAACATACACGCAATTACGCTTACGTATTTGCATATTTAGCATTTCATCAATAATCATATCTTAGCAGTAATCTTATCATAGCATAGCAATAAATCTTGCATCTTAGTATAGAATGCATTTTAATTTAAATCTCATTCTCTAGTAGTCCATTTTGTTGAGCTTCGCATCATAAAATCTGAGGGCAACTCGAATAAATGAAACACTAGAGATAGAGAGCAATAGAACAACTTCGAAGAAGCTGCCATAAAGAGTTTGTTTATTCTTCTTTCAGTTTCTTTGATATAAGGTTTTATTGTATGTGTTTTAAATCCTTTGTAATATGCATATTTTCATACACACCATTGTTAACATAATTATATATATACATATAGATGAATGCTAATTATTCTCATTCTCATTATTATACCTAATTATAGTTTGAATATGTATTTTAATTTTATTAACTAAATTATATAGTATAAATTCGCATCATAAAATCTGAGGGCAACTCGAATAAACGAAATGCTAGAGATAGAGAGCAATAGAACAACTTCGAAGAAGCTGCCATAAAGAGTTTGTTTATTCTTCTTTCAGTTTCTTTGATATAAGGTTTTATTGTATGTGTTTTAAATCCTTTATAATATGCATATTTTCATACACACCATTGTTAACATAATTATATATATACATATAGATGAATGCTAATTATTCCCATTCTCATTCTTATACCTAATTATAGTTTGAATATGTATTTTAATTTTATTAACTAAATTATATAGTATAAATCAATATAACATAAATAGAAGAGTTTTTAAAATCAATTATCAAGATAGAAGGTTGGGGGACGTAAGTTTCTCTACATTCAAGGTCTTTTATTTTAAGGAACACAAATCCTCTATCATGTTGCACTAAGTTGCACAATATTTTATAAGTCTGCCATGGATCTTGCATGCGAGGTAGATATAGGTTTGACAGTTATTGATTTCAACATAATTATTATCTTGACCCATTTGAAGATGGTACGTACAAGTATATGGTTTGATTTTATATCGATTGATCCAACTATCACACCCACTCGCCATTAGATTCACTTATTGCTAACCCTTGAAGAGGTACAGGAGCCATGAGAGTTAATGAAATGGAGACTTTTGGCGTAGAGAAATACATAATGAAAAGATCTTGTGAAACAAGCAACAACCTGCCTTAATGAGGAATTAAATGTTTTAGTAGGGCGGTGGCAGACACTGAGAAAAGGGGAGGTAAATATGGAAGGGTGTGGAAAGTAAAGAGGGATTGGGGGATTGAGACATACTAGCCCTTTTTCTTCCAAAGATTCTACAAATCACATGGAATGGTTGGAAAGGCCTATAGGGCTGGGTTACCATTTTTATGGAATTTCATGATAAGGAGCTTATGGCGCTGAAGTATAGATTGTTGACACTCCAGAAAAAGGCTTTTAGCTTACTCTAAAGATTGATTCAACAAAACTTCCATCAGATGAGTCTCTTACCCAAGGACATAATAAGCTTTCTTTATGATCGATTAGTGGCAGTATATTATAGCTCCTAAGCTGAATATTGTTATCGCTCAGAGTAATTCTTCTTGAAATAAAGAATGGGTATTCAAGAATAGATAGAATTGACCCTTAAATTGTTGTAGTGTAACTAGGAATATTCGAGAATGTAGCAAGTTGTATTCAAATACGGTTGTTTCTGCTAAGCATTTTCAGAATAATAAATACCATGAGAGCTTGTGGTTACCTTCAAAAGCCCATTTGACAGGAGTGCATTATATGTATGGAAGCTTTATTTATCTTCCTGTACCGATTGATTAGTTTGTGGACTACTAGTCTATTTCTTATAGTAGGAAAGATATATTTCTTTTACAAAATTAGAAAGCTCGACATGACATCAGAACATCAAATAATGTTATCTCAGTATTATTTTAATTCCTCCCTGTTTGGAGGATATATATATTATAAATGCTAATTATGGGTTAGGGCGATGATTATTGTCCAAAAGGGAGGAATGTCTCTGAAAATCTATAATTGCAAGATTGTTTGCATCGATCTGGTTCTATCATTTATAATTCTGCAAGAACTTTTGTTCATCTTCAGGTTCATTTGAATTTTCATCAGCAACTCAACACCCAGTGACATCTCAGACCATTTATCCTCGAATGCTACCCCGAATGAAGTTAATCTCTCACCACTGCACATCCCATTATGATTGTAATTAAATCATTTTACATGATTCTATTTTTCGGCCCAGTTATGCATTCGCTAGGCCATCATTTTTAGTTGCAGCATACCTTACCATAGAAAATACTGGGAAAGGTTTAGGAAATGTGCTTGAAAGTGACTTAAGCTTTGGTTTTTTTTTAACAAATCCATTTTTGTTTGTATCCTGCAATTATCGCACTCCATGAGATTGCAATCTTTGAGGCATTCTGTCAAATAGTTCACTTGCCTTGTCTATGCTACTATGTTTTGTATACCAAGGGAATTGTAATTACATCATCTGACAAAAAAAAAATCTTTTTTCTTGTTATGTGAAAGGTGGATGTCCCTAAAATTATTACTGGATATCTGACATGGTGCAAATCATAGTGCAAGCCTATTTTTCTGAGTGTTTCATTTAGCATCACTAGTAATCTCCATGAGAACATACTCGGAGGTTTTTAGCGACTCTAATAGTTGTTCCAAAGGGTAGATTAAACAAAGAAAATGCTATTGTTAACTTCTCACTTGGTGGCAGATAAGTAATCCTTTTCACCTACTTCCACAACATTAAGTAAATGCCTTGAATCTGGAAATTACCATGCCGCCTTCAACTACCAATTGATCTTCTATGTCTGTGATTATGATCTGTCTCGCACATAGAAAATTGTACCATTTTATGGCCTTCAATCCAAGTACATCCCGGTATCTTTCTAATTCCTCTATCATTCATCAATCTCCTTACCATTTAAACCTCACCACACCTGCTGACATATGTACAATTTTTTTGAGAAAATACATAAGTTGCAACATTTTTAGGATCCAAATAAAGATGCAATGTTTTTGGAAAGACTCCTCAGCGTATGTTCATATATGATCTGCAGGCACCAAGTAAACGCAATCTTTATATGATGCAAATCCTTTTCAGAGAGCTTGGAATGCATGAACATCACCCTGTACAAAATGTTGGGTATGAAGTTTGAGCTAGATAAATTAAGTTGGTTCAAATTGTCCATCCATATCCCTGTGTGGGAAATGACATCTTTGTGAATGCTCCTCAAGTTTCGATTCTTCTAGAAAAGAGAGCATGTGGCAATCATGGCAATACTTACAAGGTAGTTGCATTTGATGTTTCATCTTTTAGTTGGGAACCATCTTAATTTTATCCTTTCAAGGGATACGTGTCTCACTTCTATCTTTGAGAGAGGTTTTGGGATGGCTAAATAGGTTGTTATTTTGGGCAGTTCAAACTAGAGCTCTCCAAAATGTGCTCTGCTGCAAACTAATCATTCTTTTATTTATAAGAGCAACTTACTAAGTTTGTCATTATTTGATGGTCTATTTAAAATAAATAAATTATTAATAGGATTTAATCATTATTATTTCTTTATTCTATTTAAGATAAATATTGTGGAAATTTGGAAATTATATACTATTGTCTATTAGTAATTAAATCAAGTTAAATAAGTTGTAATAAATAAAGCATCTAAACTAAATGTTTATTAGAAAATAAATAAATAAAGATAAATATTTGATGGGAGAAGAGTTAATCCATTTAAAAAACTTCATGCATATCAAAACTAGTTAATAAAACTTTACTTTTAAGTTAGAATTCAGATTATATTGTTTACTTAATATCTTGAACTTCTAAGGAAGATGGTCTTACCCTTTCATATTTGATTGTGCTTTTCAACCAATCTCAAACACATTGAGGATATAATGATCCCCCTCAAATATTGAGGGATATCCCGAATATCCTAAAGATGACCCACTTGTTGTACACCAAAAATTATATATGTATATACATGTAAAGATAGATAGAGAGTAAAATAATAAAATAGAATAAAATAACTTCATCGATTAATTGATCATTAATCGATGATATATATGGCATGTAGGTGATGGAATATTTGGGAACCTAAATAAAGGGCCTATATAAAATTAACTTATAAAGATAAATGCTTTAAATGCACCTTGATGTTAGGTTAGATTAGATAATTTAGATTGATTTGATTGCTTGCATACTCTAACTGGAACAAACACACATCCACGTTTGGTTGGTTGGTGAATTTAACTTTATTCACATTAGAAGCATTGTTGTTTTGATCTAGTGACTATGATTTTAGTCGATGATGTAATCATATATTAAGTAAACTCAAGATAAGGTTTTGATTTATGGAGTACTACCAAATAATGAATGCTTGTAGGTTCTTTAGTAAAATGTAAGTTACCTAGTATGGTGGAAACATATTGAGTTCTAGTTGAATAGTTAATGTTGTGATTAATATTTGGCTTTGCTATAATGTAGATAGTCTGGGTTACATCACCTACTTATTATTTCGAATAATGGTGATAAGGATTAGATTAATTGAGAGTAAATTCATTATTATATCAATTTAATAATTTCATTTTTATAGTGAGAGGAGCCTCCTAATCTTATTAATGTTATATTGCGATCGTTGCATTGTTTGGTTGTAAACCACATACATCATTATAATCATCTATTTAAGACATGATATGATCGTCATCATTCTAGATGATATTTGGTGAGCCTTTATTGTTAGGTGATCCTTGTGTAGTGTTATAATTGGGTTTGTTAACCATTACCCTATAGAGAAAAGGAGCCCTACAGATTAACCATTGTTGTCCATTTGTTTTTGTGTATTTTCTATGTTGTTGAGGATTCGTTTGGAGTTAAACGTTGTTGAATTGTGTCATTGTTGGTAAGATGAGAATTATTGAATCAGGGGGGATAAACCTAGGATATAGGTGGGCATGGAAATTGTTTTCTCTTGTAAACTTAGCACTCAGGAGAATATGCTTGGAGTGTGTTTCCTAGTATATTTTTACCCAATTCTTTGATCCCCGGCTTCACCTAAGTGGGTGGCAGCCGACTATGGAATTATCTGGGGAAAAGGGCCCTAGAAAGGGTTGTGTACCCACTCTTTTAGTTTTTAATTAATGGATTAGAGGCATAATATGAAGTTGAGTAGAGATGTGAGTTTAGAGTATGTCAGTGTTATTGGGTTATGAGTGTAACTGTGGTAGAGCCATCCTTGAACCTGAGGTTTATCCCTTACTATCCAACCATGGGTGAGATGGTTGAAGTTTAGTTGTCAAACTACGGTGCCTCTGTGAATTACATACATAGGCAAGGTCATCTGATGACGAGCTCCCAAGGACTAGGTCTGGCCCCTAGGATTGTTCTCTTATATATTCTTATAATTACTACTGATATACATATATATGTTATTGTTGGCATGCGACTTATATAATGTTTCAGGTTAATTTTGAGTTGGTTGAGCTATTTAAGTCTACCTCAGAGGTGTGGATTCCACATCTCCTCTCGAACTAACCATGATGGTCTAAGCAATCTAGTTATCGAGCTAAAAGAATTATAGTTTATGACTGGTCAAAAGTTGTATGCTTTCTGGTAGTGCTTGTTTTGGTAGAAAGATTTGAGAGGTTTGCATGTGGAAGTGAAAAAAAATTGGAATTTGTGTTTTTCCTTAACTGTATTTTTGAGTGTTAAATTTTAAGGCATTACATGTTTTAAGTTGTGTTTGCATCTTAAGTAAAATTTTAATGTAGAATACTTCGAAAATCTAAAATATAAATAGAAACCATGCAAGACAATGGTACTCTGGTTGAAAAACTTATTCAAGCGTTCAAATCTCTCTTTCAAAGCAATAGTTGGCTACTTCACTTGTAGAAAAGAGCATGAAATTTTTTCCATTTTATTCTTGTTGCATCCACTCCAAAAATATAGGTAGTTCTTGATTTTAATTAGTCATATTCCCATATCCTTTGTTACAGTGAACATGAGAGTGAATAATTATTCAGAAAGGAAAGAACAATATCAATATGTACTTTCTATGTAGCAATAATCATAATCATTATTTGCATGTTCAAGGGTATGTCTCAATGGATAGTTGAAGCTCTTATTTGACTCTCAGCATTACTAAGACAATGCCACAAGGCTAGATAAGCATGTCCAAGAGTGGGCTTCATCTTCTAGTTGGATGCACAGTGTGAACTTTCTTATCTTCATTTCACACACTAACATCAAACATGAGGTAAATTCCCTACAATGCCTATTATCGCATTTATAGCTATTTGAACTTATGGATACTTATACGATGATATACTTGTTTTTTAAAAAGCTTATTGACACCCTAATAATTGGAAATTAGTCACTAACTTTTAACTTTCTCTCATGTTGCAAGCTACATTTGCAACAACCAATAATAGAAAATCTACGCAAGGCCTTCTACTTACAATTTATCTTTGGGATTGCTATATACTATATCGTGACAATTGTTGAGTATTGGACATATGGATCCTCCATCTCAAACTATAATTCTTATACATTAAATGATGTAATTAATGATTGCCTTGCTATAGTTACAAATATTCTATGTTCTAGTGTGTAAGGCTCTCGAGACCAAATTTTTAATGCTAGTATACTAGCAAAATTTTGCTCAATCTTCCAAGTGGTTATTTGCATGCTAAGATCATATAAATACTTGGCATGTTGAACAAAATATGTTGGCTACTCGAACTCCTTGACATGACATCATTTTCACAAAAAATAGAAAGAATTGCAAATACTTTTCAAAAATCAAAGTTTGGCTATTACATATTTCCCATTTATTAGCCCCTTCATTTCATTTATTAGTCACTTTAAAGTTATTGTGTTGAACTTCTATCAGATATATAGTCACATTCATTGATAGTAAAATTTTGCTTTTGTTTTGTAGGATTTGGGCTACATAGAATTTTAAATTAAGCAATAATCTCACAACTTTCACATCATTGTTTTCATCAAGGTGAGTAATGAATTATTATCATTGTTTGTCTTCCACCTCCTCATAAATATGCACTACATTGTTGAATAGTCTCAATACAAGTTTTGTTTTAGTCACATGCACTAACAATAAAATGTTATTTTTGTTCTAGGGTTTGAACTACATATAATATTACATGAAAGGATACTGTTACAGCTTTTGCACTTGTTGATCAAGGTGTGTAATGGACTATTAAACTTTTTTCTCTTTCACTTTCTCACAAAAAAATACCATCTTGTTTCACTGTATTCAACACTTTAAGCTTATTGCATTGCTAAATAGTCATCACACTACTAAATAGTCTCAATACAACCTATGTTTTAGTCACCAAACACCTAATTCGGCAATATGCTTACAAACAACCCTCTAAAAAAACAAAAACTCTCACAACAACCAATTGTAGTGGAGACCTATAAACCAAATGCTAAAGCACAATTTATGTCAATTGATGAAGCTCTCCACCATGCACACTATTTTCGAATTGATTCATTCAACTACAAAGCAATACATATTTTGCTTCATTGTCACTATACACCAAATCAGCTACGTAATGGTCTTGTGGACCACTTTCTACATTGTCTCCACAATCATTGTACTACAACTTTAAGCTCCTTTGAACATGACTTATACTCAACAGTGCTTAAGGATTTGCATAATATACATGACAAAAACACATCTCCGTACAATGAGGCTTTCAACCACAAAGCTCAACGACAATGGTGAAACTAGACTTTGGGGTGACACATTTTGTTTAAAATGGCTAGCACGCTGGTTGAACATACCAATATACATTTGGTCAGTAACACAAAAAATGTACTTACATTTCAATAGACGCATGAAATCCTACAATATCAATTCTTTTCCATGATACAAACCCTGTTGTTGAACACTATGAACCTATGTTTTCACAACTAAACACATACAGTTGCATTCAAAACATTCAACCACACTTGCCAATCACATATTGCAATTTGGACAACACCTAGAACACAATTGCAAATGCATTTTGATACACTTGGACTTTGTAGGTCTACTAAATTTTCCACTATATGTGGCGAAAGCATGTTTGTTGCTATAGCTTTTCTGACTGATGAACGATTTGATGCAATTGCTTTGTGATTATTTATGGCCCAATAATTAGCCAATGCATTGATAGTAGAACTATGGTAGTTGCAAGTTTTTGGTTATGAAGCTTTTATCCTTGCTCTTTCTCCATCCACTAGCAACTAATTTGCATGTATTTATCATTTTTCTTGGTATTATCTCTCCTACTTTGGACAGTGCCTTTCAAAAATTCAAAAATTCTAGTTTGATCACTCGTGTAAAACTAGAGCATTTTGCTAAGGCAACACTAGTTAAAGAAGTGGTAGAGGGAATTAACAAAATTCTATATAATGGTGAAAACCATGACACATTGTGTAAATCATTTAAAAAAATCCATTGTGTTCATATCCTGCAACCATGGCATTCCATGACACCACATTTCTTTAAGGCATTTTGTCAATCAGTTCATTGCCAATGGACCTCTTATTTGTGGTGGGTGTGTTGTCTATAAGGGTGCAAAACATTCAAAATATACAACACAACCTGCATTTAATGAATTTTGGCTTTCCATTTTTCCCCTAGTGTGCAAAGCTAGTGAGTATGATTCTTTGTTTGATTGCCTAAAGTGTTGATTCTTTAAATCCACCCCATGTTTTCTTGAGTTGTTTCTTTTCTGATTAGTTTTGGTTCTCTTTTTTTTTTATTTGATGTTTCTAGATGTACCAACCAATACAAAACGTTGTAACTTGTAAACAAACTTGTAGAATAATGAATATTGATTTTAAAGTTATTTTCAACTAGGTTTGGAAAGGGTGTATACTTGCCCATCTATTACCACATACAAAGGTTCTGGAATATTGCCTAAAGCAATCTACATCAGAAGCAAAGATGCTTCTTGTTTTGCAAAATGTAAAATATTTTCCATCAATCTACATCAGAAGTAGAGATGCTTCTTGTTTTGCACAATGTAAAATATTTTTCATGGTGTAAACAATAACAATATCTTGAAGAATGACCAAGTGAGCACCATCAAAAAATTTCTAGTCATCATCACTTGACCATCCATGTAAACCTGTAGGACAGACATCACTCAACAATCCTTTTGTACTAGTCACATGTATTGTGTAACATGCGTATTGATTAATATTTTCCCACTTTCCACCCTAGAAGAACAAAGAATGCATATCAAAAAGGACTAATAACATACCTTCTTATGAGAATATATAGAGTGCTTTTAAAAGTTAATAATGAGTTTGGTCGATTGCAGTTACGAGAGCCCTATGCAAGGATTTCAAAAGGAATTTCAATTTAGCTAGATACTCATTCTTAACAGGTTGAATTAAAAAGAAATTGGAAACATAAACAATAGTAATATTAACAAAAGAAATGGTATTAGATGCCTTGTGTCAGTACAAAACAGGGTATTAATGCTCCTTCCAGAAATGATATACTAGAATATTTGCAATGACCATTTCACTGTTAGCTAAGTCATTATGTATTATGTAGTTCCTAGAATATCCTGAATATTGCTAATTAGTTATGTTGTCCATTCCAACTTTGTTCATTCTTTTAACTGCTTGATTATGAGGAGTTATTTTTGATAGATTGCAACACATTTGCTATTTCAAGGCAGCCAAAAAGGCATATTCTAACAACACATTGGAGTGTATTTATAAGTGCAAAGAGACTTTTTGCTAGGCAAACAGTCATTTTCATAAGGTAACCCTACAAATCTATTTGGAACCATCAACACATAAATTTCATGGATGGCTTGTTTTGAGTTTTATGATTTATCTATTATAAATAATTGCACCATTTCAATGCATATATAATAGTCATATTCTGAAAAGCATAAGTTGCCTATAGCTAAGTGTATTAGAACATGTAAAGGAGCGGATCTTTTTGGAAAGAAAGCTGGTATATCATTTCCAGATTGTCTACTAATTAATGCTCCTTCCAAAAATGATATACCAAAGTATTTGCAATGACAATTTCATTGTTATCTAAGCCATTATGTATTATGTAGTTCCTAGAATATCTTGAATGTTGTAAATTATTTATGTTGTTTGTTCCAGCTTTATAACTTGAGCTAGCCATGCTAGAACATTCTAAGAACATGCACTTTTTTATAGCAAGAAAATTTGAATCCAAAGAGCACAACATACCAAGGCAGAAAGAATAAAAGATTTCCAAAGCATTAAGAGCAATAGCAGCCATTGTATTTGCAAATAACTCTAAAAATAGAAAGCATGCATATATAGCTTTATATTTCAGTTTGCAATGCCATCAAAACAAAACACTAAACTTTTTCAACCTATGATACTTGTCTTACTTGAGTAATTCTATAATACATGGCTTAAATTATAATATTATTCAATGACATATTTATATGTACTTTATTACTATCACCCATTAGCTTGAGCATTTAGTCAATATTGAGTTAAGACATGAGGTTGTACTGCATTGTGTTTTACCAACCTTTGAAGCTCAAAAATTATACTTCGTGGAAAAATTATTAATAAAATCACTAAGAATTCAAACCTTTTCTCATCTTCGAGGGTTTAAGAAGAGAGTGTTTGAAATAGTGTCGATGCTATTAGTTTTAATCCTCTATGAATTGGTTAAGACCTACCAAATCCATATGAACTATGATTTCAATCGTGTGCAAATTCATATTTTCGTGTTGATCTCTAATCAGTATCTTTTGTCTAATTTTGGTATGTTGTACTATATTCATTCTTGTGTTCACAATGGCTTTTGTAAGACATATTTATTCTACCTTTGAATTTTTTTTTACTCTCCTGAACTATGTCTAAGCTTCCCTTGATAATTCCAAACTTATCTTTAAATTTGATAAAGACAAATGTGAAGAATAGAATCTTGAAATTGTTTGCATCTTGAGATACAACAACAAGAGAGATAATGTACATTATGCCATCTACAGTAACATGAACATCCAATATTGCTTTAGGCAAGGACTCCAACTAACGCACAACTCTTGTTATTATTAACCTCCTACCTTAAAACATTAACACCCTTTAATGTGATATTGTATTGTTGTTGTTATAAATTTTATGCTATCATGAAACATTATAGAAGCCAAGTTAAATGATTCCACGATTCACTAATTCCTTTCATGTCCATTTTAAACAAGTAGGGCGCCCAAGTTTATTTCATTAGAAGACTTGTTTGCCCTAATTCAACACCTATTTTCATCCTCTAACCCTATTTTCTTATGGTTGTTTGTGTCTTGCAAGAAAATGGTGTAGAGGGGCGACGATGAAAGGTAGGGCATTGAAACTTTCTCAACATTATTTTCCTTTGCTTTGACTGTTTAATCTTAGGTTTTTTTGTTTGAAGCCATAGTGATGTTGCAAGGGCATTTGGCACTATCGACAACAATATATATTTTTGTTTTGATAGGGAGATGGGTGTGGGTTTGTGAGGTATCGAAGTGCCATTTAAATGTTGTTACATTTTCTTTTTTATCTTATTTGGGGTTGAGGCCCATGGAGGAGGTTCTGGCCTCCTTAAAGAACCGCAACTCCATAAGAGTCGCACCCCTCCCATGAGGGGGGTCTTTGGCCTCTACAGGCAATGACCTCTTTTAGCTTTTTTTAAATACATTATTTTTTGTTTAAATTTAATTCCTACTAGAAAAAAAAATTGTTTTCATATTAATTAAGCCGAGAGGCTTCCTACACTCACATAATGGAATGAAAAACCTAAGAAAATTTTTATTCCCTACATTTATTGTTGGGATTCAGTGTTCACATAGGTGTTACGAATTAGTGCTCACACAAGTTTGTTAGAAATGTTACATTGTTTGATATGTTAGTATGTTTAATATAGTTTGTTAGAATATAAAGTGTAGGTTAATATACGAATGTTTATAGGGATTTGAGTTAGAAGTTAGAACAACTCATATATTTAGAGTCCAGTTGTTATAGGAGGTTTCTTCTAATCTAGGATATGGGAAATCCTATAAATATGTATTGTATATCATTGAGCGGATGTGGAATAGAAATATATTATTATGATTGTGCAGAAAATTTTGTATATAGTTTGTATAAACTCTGCTTGAATCTCTCTTATATTTCTAATATGGTGTCAGAGCAGTGAGAATACCATGGGTGTGATTTTTTCCGATTGTAATTATTGCAAAATAAGGGAGGTCGTGGAGAAAAGTATGCTAGAGGAGATAAGCAAGTTTCTCATCTGAGAAATTTACTCGCAGCCCATTCATTATGATTATTGTGGAGATAATCTTAATTGCAGATGACTGATTGTTGTGTAAGCGTGGAGTTTAAGTGTTGTGCAAGAGAAATGAGGTGTGCATATTGTTGTTGCCTTGTTGTCATCTATGCCTGTGTAAGCAATGTGACAACAAGATAGATGTTTTTCCACTTTTCTCTGCCTTGAAAACTGTAAGCGTTCAGGGGATTGTTTCAAAAAATTGTGGAGTATTATTGTCGCCGAAGATGAGTAGGTTGCAGTTCAGGCTTCAAGTGTTATCAAGGCTTGTTAGTTTGTTGGCAATTTTTGAGTCCCATCTTAGAGTCTTTTTTCATGATATGATCTAATCTGCGCTGGAGTGATAGGCACACCTCATGTGGAGGCTTCTACATTCAGGTTGAATAATTTTGCATCGGCTCATCTATATTAAAGTTTGCACTTTGCATTTATGTCAGACTTGGCACTGCATTCACTTAATATTTCAAGCGACCTAAAGACTCTCAGGTGCAGACCAGTGGCATCCCATAGTAAATACCCATGCATCTATTCCATGTGCTATCCTTTTCAAAGGTTGACTGTCTTTTGACACAAGCCAGTCAATAGAGAAAGAGGGCATGATTCTCTATTTTAGAGGTTGGTCATCAATTGGGAGGTGGCGTTTGAATTCTGCAGGTCATGATTTAACCTATGCAGACATCAATTCAACCTCTATGGTTGTGATTTAATCTCTACAAGTGTGTGTAAGTGTTTGGGAGCAATCAGGCATCGGAGAGCAATCAACAACCATCAATTTGCAAATAGAAGTGGTTGGAATGCTACCAAGTTCAAAGGATCAATTCTCCCATCGTTCACTATTGTGCACACAAGATTGGTGGTTGTGTAAAGGGTTGATCTATACATATAAAAGCCCGAGGCATATTTGATTGGTCTGCTCAAGGACACCATTCTTTGCAGTATCAAAACAAGGCCGCAAGACTTATTTTCATTGGCAGGCGTTTGAGATATAGGTGATGCAAAGGTGCTTTACCAAAGAAGGTCGCCATTTTTATAAGATCGTAGCATTAATCATAGGTATTGTTGAGAAGAGTAGCAGCAAAAAGGAATGATTGTGGGTTGAAGCCACGTCCATAAAGAAAGGTATTTGGGTATTGATTGCCATCAAATTACTTTGATTACTCATATTTCTGGTAATGGCAAGCATGTAGACTATAGAAGCATTAGATCTAGTGTAGAATTTATGAGGTACGTGAAAGCTATTGAAGACCTCCATCAAATCGACTTACATGATTTATCTTTTGAGTGTGTTAGCCTTGTTTTATTCAATCCAAATGAAGTATGTCAAACATTGTCATAGTCTAAAAGTCAAGTAGTATTAATGAGTCATTAATTGTGAGTTTGGTGCCATCAAAAGTAGTCTATCAAAATCTAAAATGTCAAACAAATAAAAATTGTCACATTTGTAAATGGATGCATTATCACTTGTACACGACATCCATCTTGAAGGGGGCATTTTAAAACTGAGCCTCAAAGCCAAATTTGCTAATTAAGTAGCAAACCTACTAGAGGTTGGAGGCATCGGTAGCTGGAGGATACTCAGCAACCTTTTGTCAGTCACTTGTGACGAGGCTGCAAAATTGCATTAGTGACAAAATTATTCGTGCCAAAATGACTAAAGCCAAGATCAGTTTCCAAGTGGCAATGGCAATGGCAATCGTCTCATATCGTTTGTGATCAGAGTAAAGTGATTGGAATTGTTTGTCCCCAGTCACATGAGTTGGTAATTATGATTGTATGTGTGTCCCTAATCATAATTGTTGTGAGCAAATGTGTTTGTCCCTGTTCTTAACCTTGATGTTGGATAGATGTATTTGTCCCTATCCAAACTTGATGTAATACCTTGGGTAGATGTGTTAATCTCTATCCTCGGTTCCATGGGTAGATGTGTTTGTCCCTATCCTTGGATGAAAGTACCCTAAGCATAGTGAGGCCAAATCCACTACTGCTTCTCATGAGTAGATGTGTATGTCCCTACTCTTACCTTATATTGTTTAGTAAGCTACTGTGTGTGGTCATTAACTATTGTGATGTACTTTCACCCCATGTTCACCCTAAGAGGGAGTGTTGGGATTTAGTGTTAACATGGGTGTTACGAATTAATGTTCACATGAGTTTGTTAGAAATGTTACATCCTCTGATAGGTTTGTTAGTATGTTTAATATGGTTTGTTAGAATATAAAGTTTAGGTTAATATACAAATGTTTATAGGGATTGAGTTGTTAGAAGTTAGAACAACTCATATATTTAGAGTCTAGTTGTTATTAGAGGTTTCCTATAATATAGGATATGAGAATCGTATAAATATGTAGTGTATATCATTGAGCGGGTGTGGAATACAAATATATTATTATGATTGTGTAGAAAATTTTGTATATAGTTTTTATAAACTCTGTTTGAATCTCTCATATATTTCTAATATTTATTTTGACGTTCACATGACATGAAACTAGCGATAAAATCTTGTTTACCCGCTTTATTACATTCATAGATGTTTGTACATAAAATCAAAAAACATGGATAGAAGCAAAAATGAAAATGCAACTCTTATTTAAATTAAAGAGATTTAAATAAAAAACTTTCCTATGTAAATGATTTTATAATTTTTTAAAATGCATTTTTAAGTATCATTTTAGAAAATGAAATGATTTACATGCAAAAAATAAATAAATAAATAAATAGAAAGATTGTTTTTATATCTAGATTTAAAATAAATATGAAATTTTATTTAATTCATTTGTATAGATAATCACTAAAATTTAATTCATTATTTAAAAACTAAATAATATATTTTTTATAAATTTTAGAAATTAGAATTTAATTTAATTTTAAAATGAAATTTAATTTTTCAAATATTGTGGTGATTTCTCTTGCAAACATATTAAAGAGATTTAAATCAAAAACTTCCTTATATTAAAAATTAGATAATAAATATTTTAAAAGAAACAAATAAATTATTAGCAAAATAAAAGAAACATTGAACTTTGTGAAAAAACAACAATTGGACAACTAAGAGGTGTTGTAGATATACACGACCTACTTTAAAACTATTTTTATCTTTGATCAAACCATTATAAATGGCTTCAAGGCCTTTTCTATAGCATAGATATTCATAAGTTTCTCTTAAGTAATTATACCCCTGCAATGGCTTCCATGAGACTTGGAATGGTTATGATGATGATAACAATACTGTGCTTATTATCTAAGACCCAATTTGCAAATCCATACATTCCTGATTTTCAAACCAATACAACTATCTCAAAGTTGGTGGACTATGCTCCAACAGACTATAACACTTTCCATGTAATGACAATTGATTATTTTTCACTTTCTTTTTTTTTCTTTTATTTCATTTGAAAAGTTTAGATTTGGGTTATGAGTTGCAATAGTTGGGATATATATAGTTTGTTCTAATGGCCAAAGTATTTGTGTAATTGTGCATTAATCTTGAACAGTTGATTTAGTTTTTTTGTTGGGTAGTATGTTGGACTTATATTTCATAAAGTGGTGGGAGCAAAAGTGGAAGGAACGTCAAACAAAGAGGCTACCTTATTATATCTTGATTCAAGTTTTGGATGCCAACAAATTTGTGGATGTTTTCAATGCTCAAATATTGTATAGGGAAAGCACTTATCCTTGGGTTTAGATATTTAACCCTTTGCTTGAACCTACACGTCTCTAATTCTTGGATATTCCTTTTGAAATTGACAAAGTATGGAATCTGTATATTCTTTAAAGTTTGGATGACTTTTAAAAATTGATTTATCAAATATGAATAATTGAATTCATTATATATTGAATAAGTGTATTCATTAACGAGTTGCATGGTTAGTTCTACTTATTTTGTTTTGCATGTCTCTACAATCTTTGTGTATTCATTATTATTCATTTCTCTTTCCACAAATTAATTCTTTAATGGGCGCCATTTCAATTCTTTTGCTTCTTATTCTACACTATGATCATGTAATAAAAAAAAAAAAATTGATTGGAAAAAATAAATTGAAGTTTCATAAACAAATTTCTTTAATGTTTAGTTTAGCATAATATATAAAGTATTATGTCTATTGTTTAATTTAAGTGTAATATATATGCATTTAAATGATATAAATATTATTGGGTTTTCAATTTTTAATAAAATTTAATATTTTTAAACGAGTCTATAAGAGATTAAATTTTGAAAAAAATTCAACCTAAAATTTTTTTTTTGTATCAAGTAGATAAAAAAAATTGTAAATATGATATAAAACCTTTTTTTAAATAAATTAAAAATAATATAAACAAAATATTGTGTTCTCATTATTACTTTTTCTTGGCTCAAATATTGTGGAACAAATCTTTCTATTTTTTCAAAAATCTTCTAAATAAGTAAACATTATTTATAATTTATTTTGAATATGAGCAACATTTTAAGATGGGAAAATTTGCCCAAATGTTTAGCAACAAGTATTGTATAGTTATTTAATTTTAATATTTTTTTTACAATATTACAAAATTATCATATAATTATTAAAAATAATAATTATAACTTAGTTAACATTATTTATTATTATTAAAATTTTATGATAATTTTGTAATGCTGTAAAAAATGATTGCATAATTTTAAATTTCTTTCCACTTAAAATTATAGTTGATTTTTTAAAATTGAACATTCAAATTATTATTTTAATACAACCAATTATTACTTCAAGATGGAACATTTATCTACAATAATTGTGTGCACAATGAAAAAAGAATCTCCACAGTAAAAAAAAACTAATAATCACTTGAGCTTAGCTCAAGGAGAAGTGTAAGGAGGAACTCCACTATTAATAAGGAAAAAACAAGAAAGGGTGTTGAAGAATCAATGAAATGACTCAAACAATTTGTAATAGGAAAAAGAAAATTATTGCTTCTATTAATATTTTTCTTCATAATTTCATTCTACTTTATTATTTTTATTACTAATGTTTTCTAATAAATTAATAGAATTAGCCTATAGCAGATTAGTTAATTATAAATATTTAATGTATTTTAACTTTTTTTATTATATGTGCAAAGTTTACTCTTTAATATGGTTTATAAGATAAAATAATTTTAAAAGGATATTCTCAAATTTGTATTTAAATGGAAATATATAGGAGTATGAGTGTAAAGATAACATATGTGATAATAGATGTGTATGATGATGGGTCAAGATGATAAAAATGATCCCAACCTCATGCAAGTCATTTTTTAAACCAAAATTGAGGATTTATGGATCCTATGAAATAGCTTGAGATCATGTATATAATATGAATTTTATCTCTATTATTATAAATTTCTATTACATGTGATCTAAGAATACATATTTTAAGATTTTGGTGTCCCCATATGTAATGATGTAATAGATTTTGAAGGGAAGTATTGAAAAAATAAAAATTGTTTACCATAATATGACTAATTTATATATATTGGAGAGGAAGACTTGAAAGCATAATTGAATAGTAAGGATTCTTTGAGACATTCAATAATTCTATTAAGTATTTGAAGCATAAAAAAAATGTCATTTTCTCCTCTTATATGTATAATCCATGCCACTTCCTTGAGAACTATTTAATTTTTAAAAAGTTCAAATTAATTAGTTCAAATTAAATTAAAATATAATATAATATAACAAAATAAAATTGACATATAAAAAGGAAAAATGTAAAGATAAATATAAAAACAATAATTTTAAATCATACAATAAAATACAAATTAATTACAGGCTTCATAATTTGCACACACAATAATAGAAAGACTTCATTCTTGCAATTGGGATGAGATCTCTAACTTCTCTTTTGAATCACAACCATTAAATGTGCTTATACGTACACAATAATATGGTAACAAGTGTATCAGATAGATGTTAGTATGATGCCAACAACGATCTCTTAACACAACCACATAGTGGCCATCATTGGTACATCCATAAAATTTATAGAGTTGTTTGTGTGGTAGTGGCGGTTGACTTGTGAAGCAAAGAATGAGCAGAGTTAAGAATGAATAAAAAAAAAAATATCTTAAATATTTAGTAGAAAGAGTGTGCATAGAATGGTTTTGAAAAGTAAAGGGATGGTTTTTGAAGTGTCAAACTGTAAACTCTCTGATTGCTCCTACATCCATCTCTCAGCCAAATGTTTGGGACTATATGCTAGTTGGACCAAACTTGGACAGATAATGGTGAAGTATTACTCTGCACATAGTAAACACTTTCAAGTAATTTTTTCGGTTGAAAATTTTTCATTCCTGTCTTTACGAGGGGAAGTTGAATGTCCTTACTATTGGCTCTTCCTATTTTTGACTAATTAAACCACACTGTGCTTATAGTCTCTGTCTATGCATATGCAAATCACCGAAATATTGCTGAGATGATTCCCCATCCTTTGACAAAGTAATTCGCACTGCTCCTTACTCAAATGCACTTTGTTAGTACTGCCAAAAATACTTTTCCTTAAAGATCAAAGTTCAAACAATTACTGTGCTACTCCTGCATTAGTACACTTTTCCTCTGTTACGAATATTGGACTTATCAGATTTTGAAACGCTATCTCTGTTACTTATGTCAAATAAATCTTATAATGCTTATGTTCATGTTTACAAAAATTGAAAAATTTAAATTTTAGTGTAGAAAATTATTGGAAAAATTTGTGTGCTCCTAATTTACTATAAAGTTTGGGAGCACTAATCCATTACCAGAGTTAAGATTTGAGAAAAGTCAAGTATCTCTTTTAGATTATTTGCTTAACACTCTTTACTCAGTCAAAAGAATAGAACACATAAAAGTTCGAGTATTATCATTGTCGTCCGACCACAATTTTTATTTCCTAAAATTACAGTGACATACCACACTATAGTTTGTAACGATCTAAGGGAAAAGACCCCCCCAATTTATACCATCACCGATTGGGACGGGATTAAAAACTGTAAAATTCAACCCTAAAAAATCTACCTAATACGTATAAAATGATTTGTTTTTAATTATAAAAGCAAAGAAGAATTACCTCTTTCGATAACGAATTATATTCCATCAAAAACCTACTTTCCAGATTAGGCGGACCCACCCAGGTATCGGTCATGGTCTTTTTTAACTCTTACCTCGCCAAACAAATAAATAAATACAAGCACGGAAAAAACGTCGACAGGTCGGAGGATCGAATCCTGCGGGCCAAAATCTAAAACAAAACTTAAATTTTCCATCGCTCACTCCATAAATTAAGAGTTTTCACTTCTAACCAAATGCACTTGGCAGCTTAAAAACCAGTCTTCACAACCTTTGCCACCATCCCTCTGGCCTACACCAAAATAACAGTGACGATTAACCTCTGTTTGAATAGCCTTTGCTTTCCTATTCTTCTGTCTTTCAAACAGAATTATAAACAATAATGATAAATTAACATTATTCTGGTTTTATTTCGTAGAAAGTAAAATGTCGTAGTGTTTATTGTTATGTATTAATATATGACATTTGATATAGAGAAATGAATACCCAAATGTTCCTTTAGTTGCGATGACAATGAGCTACTGGTTTTTATACATATAGATGTTTATAATACTCTGCTCCATTTTATATTAGCAGAGCTCAAAAAAACCCTTTGGATAGCAGATTTATTCAAAAACAGAAACAGCTATGTTTTTCCTTTTAAAAAAAAAAAAACTGAGATTATTATTCGAATACAAACTACCCAAACAAAACTGTCAATAGAGCAGCTGTAAGATAGGTAGTACAGAAAAAAAATGATTTAAAGGGAAGTCAGCCCATCAATGGAGAGGTTGGTTATACCAACAGTACAGGAACCCTGTAACAAGTAAAGATGTAGAAGAAATAGTAGAAGAAAACCTAGTTGAAAAACAAAGCACAGCATTGCCTCCAAAGTCTGAAGAAGAATTCTGTTGATTTTTGTGTCTTCAATGCCGATAAGTATCAAGCAAAATATCTCATTCGGATTTATATATAGTGGACCGACAGCTGGGTGAGAATGCAACCAAGATATTTGCTGGTTGCTGGCAAAGTATCTGTACAAAGCTGACAAGGAGTAGGTAAGACGCAGCGATTACAGGCAAGTAGTCATGTAACATTTCTTGACAAATTGAATATTTATGTCTGTAGGACACGATTGTGCTGGATTAAACCTTTCCACTACTGAGTCATTTGTCCTTCCTACCTACAGCTGCGAGGTGAAGATTCAGACTCCATCCCAAACATCAACCGACAGGCAATCTTCCCAAGCAAGACCACCGACACAATACTCTAAAGCAAAATCCTTGGGTGTTTCAGAGAAAGGGAATTTGTGTTCAATAAACATCATAATTGGGGGAAGATAAATTAAGTGAGAATATGCTTTTTCACAGTAAGCGAGCAATTAAGGCTTGAAGGAATTAATGCTCGTATGTGGTCAGGATCAAACAGTCTAGATTAAATTTATGGTCCTCCATACCTGTTGGGTAAATTAGAAACACTGATTTTAGAGATTTGGTTGAGATTTGGGGAGGAGACTCCATAGAGGGAACGCCTTGGCGTAACAATAATTACTTATTAATTATGATAGATAGTAAGGTTGTTGATTTTGTAAGAAAAATATTATTTCAAAAGATGAACTTCTCATACTACAAAGCTTGAATCCATAACACTAACACTAAAATACATAGTCCATTTTAATTATGCTATAATTACATCTGATTCTAACTCTACCCCTAAATCTAATTCAAACTCTAATCCTAACACCAATTCTAACTCTATATATATAACCTTAAGTTAACTTTATTAAGGATAGGATTAGTGCTATAATTGGGGCTAAGGCCCAAGTAGGCTTATGGTTCAATTGGGGTTATGATTTGATTAAGGTTAGAGTTCATTAAGGGTAAGTGCAGTGTTCCATGGGGTTTCGGGGACGGGGACAGGGGGACGGGGGGACGCGTTTCGGGGACGTGGGGACAGGGGGTCTAAGTTTGGGGGCGGCGGGTGGATGGCAGGGGGACGGCGGCGGGGGGGACGGCGGCGGGGGGCGGCAGGGTGCTGAAATACATATAGTACTTGAAAAAATAGTTATAAAAAGATGTATAAGTGTAAGAATTATACATCTTGGAGACAACTAGGAGTCCCCTAGACGCCTTGAGGACACCCCAGCATCCTCGAAGTCCTAGTGGCGTCTTGGAGACAGCGACACTAGTGGTGGGATGGTGGCGCTGGTGGTGGGCCGGTAGGGGGAAGTCCCCCCAAGTCCCCAAGTCTCCGAGACGTCCCCCTCTAGGAAATGCGAGTTTTTTTGGGGGGGGACGCGTCCCCGTGGAACACTAGGTAAGTGTCCACAATATTAATTCTAACCTTAATTATGATGATAACCCCAACCCAATTTCTAATTCTAACTCTAATCATAATTGTAACCCTAACCCTAACCCTAATCTTACTACTAATGCTAGCCCAACCATAATCCCAATATATGTAAGCATGATGAAATTAGGCACCTTGAGAAGGTTATCTCTCTAGGTAATTTATATATATTAATATTTAATATATGTATGCTAGTACAGATTTACTAATATAATATATATGTGTAAATTTTTATTTTTATTTTTTTTTTCGAAAAAGAAACTTTAAATGTATATTAAATACAATGTACTTGTTTATATTAATATATGTATGCTAGTACAGATTTACTAATATAATATACATGTGTAAATTTTTATTTTTATTTTTTTTTGAAAAAGAAACTTTAAATGTATATTAAATACAATGTACTTGTTTGTTTCATATGTATTTATTTGACTTGAACATAATTTTCCCAATTTTTTTCCATTTTCATTTATTTTGGCTAAGTGCAGAAAATGAGCATTTATGTGTGTGGAAGAAAATAAGTTTTATGCTGTTGTCTACCATTACCCACTCCCCTTCGGAAACGAAACTTTAACTGTTCCTACACGCATGCTATAACTCACTGAAGCCAGATTTTATTTCTACTAATAAGTACTCATTCAAATTCCTATTAATTTTTTATAAATGACAATCTGCAATAACCCGTTTTTCTTTGAGAAAGAAACAAAGGCACAATTTTTTTTTTTTCGAGGATGGGTTGGAAAATATAACAAAGAAAATGAAAATGCAACACAAACAGCATTTTTACAATCTTGCATTTGCAACTATACTTCCTTTATCAAGAACATACACAAAAATCAGATAAATTTAGTATAGGTTCTCATACAATTTGGTAATATCTTTCATACTAATACAACAATTCTTCATGAAATTGTATTCCTATTCATAATGCATTTGCAACTATACTTCCTTTATCAAGAACATATACAAAAATCAGATGAATTTAGTGTAGGTTCTCATACTGTCACTTAATATTCCTCTTACTAAGATGATTTCAAATTTTATTGCAAGTCTTCACCTATACTAGCATGGAGATGTCACTTGAAAATGCACATTAGTCTATCTAACTCAAACACCTATACTAAGAGTTTCATGTGCAAGGATATATCTAGAATAACTCGACATAGCAGTAGAACAAAAATTTCCTTTGAGAGGAGAAACATCTAAAACATAACATTTTACTACAACCCCTACTCTATTTTTTATGACTTTTTAACTCCAATGAAACTTTACATACAACAAGAGACAACCAACTGTATACAAAAACTTACATCTTCAGCATTGTAGTTACACTTAGACAACTTATATCTACATTCATATTCACTACAGCATAAGAAGTGACAACAACAGATTTATATGATAGCAATCTCTTTCCAATTGAACCCTCTTCTCTATTGAATTCTTGCACACACAACAACAAACCTTTCCTCCATAACCAATGGGAACTCACCACCCAACGATAGGGCTAAAATAGCCCACCCCAAGTTAGGAAAAACCCAAAGATAATAGGAATTTTACAACTCAAAACATTTTATAATCTCATATATGAAAACTATAAAACATTTTCAACAATATTTGTTGCTCCAAAAACTTACACAAATATCACATTTATAAGTATTTGACATCACAAAAATTATAATGCAGACTCTTGAAGAAGAGTCTAGAAAAGGGAGAGTAAAGACATCAACCATGAGAGGAAAATAACAAAAAATCTCAAGTATATCCAACTATACAACTCTTCCAAATTTCTCATATAAAGCACCTTCAAAACCATATTCCTACAACCCGTCCTCTATTTACACATTATTCAGCACTATGCCATAATTTGCAACACATAAAATTTACACATTGCCATAAATATGAACCATATGGGTACTTATACTCCTTAACCAACTCCTTTTTAAAGGACATCTCTTCTACTCAACCCCAAGCAAAAAATAAAATCTCGATGTCACAGTAAATTTTTTTCCACTTCACAAAACAAGACCACAAGCACATAACAACCAACAAAAACAAACACCACATTTTCAAAAAAAAAAATGCATACACATATTTCATAAAGAAACATAAGAAAAAACACACCAACCTGATTTTAAATTCAAATTGGCAATAATTGAAGAAAACAACAGCAACTCCAAGTCTCTCTTCAACCTCAAGCCTTTTACACTCTTGATGCTATCAGAGTGTAAAGGTTTTGGGAGAAGAGTCACTTGGAGTGGTGGTTTTATTTTTCAATTCTTGTCAATTTGAAATTAAATCAAGTTGATTGTATTCTTTTTTATTTATTTTTATGAAATATGTTAAATAATATTTTTTCTTGTGAAAATGTGGTGTTGGCTTATGTTAGTTTGTTATATGTTGTTTTGTTTTATAATGTAAAACCAAATTACCATATTATGATAATTTTCCTTCTTGTTTGGGATTTGAGTAAGAGAGGTATCCCTTGAAGGAGAGTTGGTTTAACAAATATCAATACCCATTATGTTTATTTTATGACAATATGCTAAATACTATGTGTTGGGGATCATAGCATTGTGTTGAACGATGTGTAATAGAAAATAAGTTTGAGAATATAATTTTGGAAAAGTTTCATGTGAAATTGAAAAAGATGTTTGGTTGATTATGCAAAAAAAAATCTGTTATTTTTCCCCTCATGGTTGATGTCCCTACTCCCCCTTTTTAAAGCTCTTGAAAAAGAATCTTTGTGCTATGTCATTTGTGTTGTTAATGACTTGCATATGTGATTGTTTGTGTTGATTTTCGGTGTAATTGTGATTGTGAAATGTCTTGAAGTTGGCTGCCATATGTGACATTGCAAAATGATATGTGATGTCAAAATACTTGCCACTCTTTCAAATTCCCCTAGCTTGGGGGTGGGTTGCTACAACCCTATGGTCGAGAGGTGAGCTCCAACTGGTTATGGAAAATATTTTACTATATATGTGCAAAAAATTGGCTCAGCAAGGAAATCTATGTACAAGGAGATTTAACTCCATTATTCACTTTTCTACTACTAATGTTGCGGCATGATGTGTTGTTGTAGTTGGTTGTGTATGTGAAAGCTTCTATGAGTTTTTACAAACTAGTTACTGCTGCAAATAGTTCTGCTCAAAGGAGAATAATAAATGAAGTTTTATTGAGTTAGAATGTAAGTTTCTTTGTTCCTTAAACAGTGTGTGCATGTATAAACTCTCAGTTGAGAGATGTAAACGAGAGTAGCATTAAGATTTGTAATAAAGTGTCTTAAAAAAAAATGTTAGAAGTAAACCTTATTTGTGATTTCTAGTCTGCAGTTGTGGCCTGCAATAAAAAAAAACAAAAATGTTTGGTAAATGTGTTAGTAGTTATCTAAATTAAGTTAAGGAAATAAAATACTATTTTGTGGAAAGGAAATATATGCATTTTACTTCAAATTTCCAGTATTATACTATGTACATATATTTTCCTGCATGCTGTAACATTTAGACCTGCATATACAGAGTTATTTAATCGTATTACCAGACACAAGCAGTAGTTAAGAACAGAAATAGGTGAAGTAGGGAACTTAAAGGAGATTGTTGTATTCTATCCTTCTATTTAGTTTTGGGATGAAGAGAGCTTAAAATGTAAACATACCGTGACTTGTATGTGATTTCATGTAGAACTGAAAACCTCTGGTTCAAAGTCAGGCTTCTTAATCTGTGTAAGTTATACAGAGATTTTAGCTTAACCCTCTTGACAAAGTGGGATTTCCGGTAATAACTGTAATATGTTCTTGAGAAATTGTTCTAAAATGATTGCATAGATTTGACTGTCACTTATCAACTAGTCGTAAATGCAATGCTAGTTCAGATGAGTTGTAACTGTATATGGGTAGATCTGCAGGACATTTGTAAATCTGGAAAATAATTTTATGAGTCTGCCTTTTTCTTTAGATTCAAACCATACTGTGATAGAAGAAACGTTGCAGACTATCTTGAATTTAATTATCTCCTGATTGGCTTAGTACACTGTGCATTTCCCTGTTGAAGGAAAATCTAAAAACAGAGTAGAGGAAAAGTCGGCCAAACCCTTCCTCTGCTGCAACCCCCTCCACCCCTCATGTAGGGGTCATGGCCTCCATTTTAGGGGCGAACCCCGCTCAAAGCTGGGTTGCATTCTTTCAGCAAGACAAAAAAAAACAGTTTCAGCACCCCCTTAAGGACTGGTGCGGCCCATGGTGCTTACTCGTGCATGCAAAATAAATTAAAGAAAAGAAAATTTCATTGTAAGCTAGGGTAAAATCTGAGGAATATTGTTGTCTTTATGTTTATAAATCAAGTGTTAATAAAACATATATTATGTGTCTTTATGTCTATCGATCAAGTGTTAATAAAAATGAATATGCTAATTTATAGGAATGAACTACTACTTTTGCTCCATTTATGTATACTAGTAGAAGCATTATGCTTCTATTATTATTTTATATTAAAATGAAACATAGATATGCTTAAAAAATAGAATACTATACCATTGTTTTAATCACTAATATATTTAAACATATATGTAGGCCAAATAGAAGGTAGAGATTTTGGAAGGTAAATTTACGTGAACCTCCAACAATGGCTTGGTTTTTATCAAATGTTCTAAACTCCCTTCCGAAACAAAATGTAAATTTATTATTTATGTGAACTTCCAGCAATGGCTTGGTTTTGTTAAACCATTTAAAGTTTCTTTCAGTCTTCTATATTATTTCTTGTGTTTATTAAATATATTTCAATTAAATGAAAAAGGTTTTTGCTTTCCCATTTTTGACATTCTTATGCACCATATTTGATTATTTTTTAAGTTCTTCAAAAGTCTTATGCACTATAATGGGTGAGATTGTTTTTAAGTTCTTCGAAAGTTTTCTGTACTATATAGGACGAGATTATTTTTAAGTTATTCAAAAGTTTTATGAAGTATATATAGTGACTTATTTCCCTGCAGCTGCCTAGTTTCAGCTGTGCTGTTTATGGCTTTTTTGATAGCCATTGCATTGCATTTGTAAAAGGTTTCAGGTCCTTTCAAATCCTAGTCTTTTACTGATGTTTTGCTGTTGGAAGCTTACTCTTGTTGATGTTATAGCAGCTTCGGGCTCATCCTTCCAGCCACAAGTGAAGGCATAAATTCATATAGCCTAACGGCTATTCATTTATTTGTGATAATTAATGTGAAGGAGCGCTTCATATGGCAACAATGTAATTTCCATCTTGGCTGACCTTCCTTGTAATTAGCAATTATTATTTGTAATTATATTTTGTATGATGACTGACTTATCTCTTGAAGAGGTGCAACCTCTCTATCAATATGTATATATAGAAGAACATTTCACTCCATTTGATGATTAAGCAAGTTCGATTATCAAGAGTCCTCTCAAGTGCGAATTTCTTCAAGAAGCTGACTGCAAATATCTCAAGTGCAGATCTCAGATTGCTATCTGTTATTGTCACCATTGTTGGTGCTGAATGAGGCCTTGAGATTGGCCTCATTGTAAAGAGTATTGTTGCCATTGTTTACTTATATAAGAGATATTTGTTGCTGGGTTCTTCTCCCTCAAGTGGAGGGTTTTCCCAGGGTATATGCTGTGTCTTTGTGTCTGATTTGAATTAAAATTCTGCTTATATACATCTGATCATAAACTAACAACTCTATGCTGATGTTTTGGTGCATTTGAGTTTTAGAAACCCATCAAAAACCTATTATGTACAGGACCTATAGTATCCGAATCAGACAGAAACTTGTGGAAAAATTGTTGATCACATTAAGAAATATTTCTGGACCCTATCCAAGCATTTTGCATTTCTAGAAGTTCCTGAAACAGTGCCCGAAGTAAAGTTTCAAATTCCCAAAAGCATTTTGGACCCTCAAGAGGCTCCAGAAAAAGTATATAATCCCACTCACATGTAGTTAAGTAGAAAATTTTATAAACAAAGTTAATTAGATATTCTAATTTTTCTTGTGTACCAATTACACGACATTTTCAAAATAAAAGAAACAACCTTGCAAATAGCTATACACTTAATCCATCACAAAATACCTTACTCTGCAAAAACAAAAAGAAACAAAAATGAAAAACAGAAAAATTTGCATCATTGGATTCCAATCTCTTCAACATTTAGAAAAAAGAAAAAAAAAACGAAGTCAGACTTCAAATTTGATAAGGTTTTAAACAAAAAAAAACATAAAACCCAAAAACAAAAACAAAATGCTGGCTTTTATCTGCAAGTGCAGCTGACAATTTGCCATACCAATCAACCAGTTTGTTAATTGCAAAAAAAAACAAGTTGCTTTCTCCAAAGACTCCCTTGTACAACAACTTTCACAAATGGATAAACTTTCACAGATAACTAAAATACAAATGGATCATGGTGCACACACACTTTCACAAATGAGTGAAATACATCACAGATCAGATACAAAAAACTGAAATCCAGACAAGCATGATATTGAAAAATTACATGATATTGCAGCTACAACTGAAAGCCAAAATATATATTTACCTGTCAGAGTAACTATGACAATAGCCTCATTGAGAAATCAAATGAAGGAATCAAGAGACTACTTCCCTGGCTTTGTACATGTACTCATCATCCAGAATATTTTTAGCAGTGGCATAAAACTCAAGAGCACTTACACGAGGGTAATAATAATCAAATGAATGAAACACTAGACCCACTTATAAGCAAGCATTCTATACTCTGTAAATCCTATCAAATCATAAAGGTATTGAATCCCTGCAAATTAATGCAAAGATGCAATAAACATTAAAATAAAACAAACAAACAAAAAGGATTGGTTGATCGTACCTATAAGCTATAACCATACAGCCAACCATTCAACTTGTTGCATAGTTCCACGGATTGGCTTTCAACAGGGTATCTTCATCAGTATCCAAAACACTAGCTTAAAGAAAACTCTTGATTATGCCTTAAAGCCTAGACCTTCCTCATACTTTATACCCTATGACACAGGAGACAGCAGCCAGCCAGCCATCCCCTATGATGCAGCATGCAAAAGAAAAAAAATATAAAAGAGAAAAGAAAAAAGAAGGGGTGGGAGACCCACAAAACCCCCCACACCCCTGAACCTAAAACAAAGAAACTTAACACTTAAAGACATTAGTTGCACTCATTTGTCAATTTGCATTTTGTTAGAAGACAAATAAAAAAGAACAGCAGTAAGAAGAAGACAAGACATCAACAAACCCCCCATCATTTGAGATAAGTTTAACATTCATTGTTCGTTTTCACAAATCTGAGTTGTTGCACAAGACATTCTTATTGACATGTAAGAGATCCTGGTTGCTGTACAAGACATTCTTATTGCTGCACAAGGGTTTCCAGTGCCTATCAATAGACTGCTTTGCTACACAAAGTGAATTTGTTGTTTAAGCATATTTCCTACCACATAGGGCATTCCTTTGGCTGCACAAGCAGTCTCCTTATCACACCTAGCACCCCTTGGCTGCACAACCTCTTTCCTTTTCTGTGCAAGGCAAACATTATCCACATTCTCTCTGTTATTATTCTGAAAATTAAATGTGTGTTGTGAGTTAAAAGATTTCCTTTAATGTGTTGATAGATTTAGCAAGTTTCTTTTTATTACAATCAATTGATTTTCAATTTTTCCTAGAAGTTCCTATTAGATCCGCATTCTCATTTAAACGCTCATCTTAAGAAAAAATTTGCAATCCTGCATACACTTAAAGTCACCTGATCTCAAATGATATTGAGCGTGTCCAAGAATTGCTCTATAAATAATTAACTAATAATTTAAATGTGAATTCTCAATTCATATCTAATTTATAAAATGAATATATAATGTATAAGATGAAGGCCTTATATATGAATAATTCAAATTTCTTATATTTTTAATTTTTCTCTACTTTTTTAATCATCATCCCTATCATCCCCTGAAAAAGGCCTCTTATCCCATAATGTCCTATCATCAACATCCCAAAAACAACATGTAACATGTAACATGGTGTATTTCACCTTGCAATACATTATTGCAAGGGGGTGGTGTTGATAAAAACAAAGCCGAATAAAAAGAGCATAGGATCATTGAAAGAAAAAAGGAGAAGACTGCCAGGAGACTTGGCATAGTTCCTTCATGCTACCATATAAAAGATACATCATCGGCATGTTGAAATGCCCCAAAAGTTTTGCTGATCATTCTGCCAAACATTGACACTAATGTTGAGATATATGCACATTTCAGAAGACAATTGAATTTCAATCTTACGAACTTGGTATGCCCAATAATGCATTTGGAACTCTCATCTAATTCAATGAGCATTGTTGATAAAAGCCGTAAAACCCACAATAGGCAAGCAAATAATTTTGTAGGTAAGCAGGATATTCCCTTGAGTTGATGTAGGGGCAAGAGTGCCCAACTCCATGTGCATGCAATCAACCCCTTGTCTCATAAACTATTGGTTCAACATTTACCATATGACGAATGAGACAATATGCTAAAATGTGTGGGTATTTCACAATCAATGAACAAGAGCTATTACTAGAATGTGAGAGTATTTCACAATCAACGAACAAGGGCTATAAATTATTTTAGGCATCTCCTAGCATGGATGGTGGGAACACTTTGTTCCTTTGATATCTCCTAGCTTGTGTAATACATTTAATAAAAGTAAGCATGTACCCACCATTTGTTTCTTTTTCATTATATTTATTTTCGCTTTTCCATTGAATACATTTTATAAAAGGAACAGTGTGTACCCACCATCAACACAAACATCTGGATTTACTAATCATACCAATTTTACCTTACAAATTTCATTCAGATCCATCCAACTTTTTCATGATTTTATAATTCAAAAAAAAAAAAAAACGCTGAGTTTCTTTGAGAACTCTTCTGCAAGTACAGCTAACAATTTGCCATATTGATCAATTATTTTGTTAACTGCAAAAAAACAAGTTTCTTTCTCCAAATAAAGAAAAGAAACAGGACTTTGTTAATAAGTTTATTTCTCTAAATGAAGAAAAGAATCAACAAAAGATTTCTTGCACACCCACTTTCACAAATGGATGAACTAGATCACAAATCAAATACAAAAAACAAAAAAGAATCCAAATTGATGAGCACATAAGATTTCAATTACAACTAACAAGATATATTTCTGTCAGAGTAACTATGACAATAGCCTCACTGAGAAATCAAATGAAGGAATCAAGTGACTACTTCCCTGGCCTTGTACATGTATTCATCATCCAGAATACTTTTAACAATGGCATTCACCTTTAGAGAACTTGAACAGGGGAAATAAAGACCAAATGAAACACGATCCTATTTATAAGCAAGCATAAATACTTTGAAAACCACAACAAATCATAAAGGTATCTAATCCCACAAATAAATGCAAAGAGACAATAAAATTAAAACCAAAAACTAAAAACAAAAAACACGTCATACCAATAACCATAAAGTCACCATTTGATTTACCGTATAGTTCCACGGATCAGCTTTCAATAGGATACCTTCATTGCTATTTAGAACATTGGCTTAAACAAAATCCTTCCTCATGCCTAAACCCTAGACCTTTCTCATACTTTAAACCCTAACTCTTCGTACACATTCCATTTGATTTAAGCCCCAACACTTTTTCCTTGTAAGGTAGGTAAACAAATCTTGCAAGCTTTACTAGGCCACAACCTTAATTAATTGTTTGTTTAGATATAGAGCTTTTGTCCAACTCAATTGAACTAGGATACAACTTTGTTTGTTGCCCTTTCATTTTTAATTTTTATTGTTATTTTTTTTTTTTTGTATAATCAAATATTAAACAACTAGGTTTGGCTTGTGAGACTTTGATAGTCTGGCTTTGTTACAACTTTCATGTTAGTTCAGCAGATCAACTCGTCTTATCTTTTCACCTTTGTTACATATAGTGGAGAGCATGATGCCTAAGAGAGAGAACAAGTTTGTGTCCAAGGTGCACAACAAGATGATGATCTTGAAAACTCTGTCAATGTTTGTTCATCAGCCATTCAATAGCATCTTTAGGTGTTATTTTTACTATATCTAGTTGTCTAATATTAATTATACAAATAAATATAAAAAAGGAAAAAGAAAGGTAAAAGTATGAAATGGTGCACAAATCATAGCTACAAGCTATATATCAAAATTAACAATAAATTATGTAGCCTAGAAAAGCCTAACACTTACAAAGGTTTGTTTGCCAAGTTTACAAGAAAAAAGAGTTCAGGTTTAAACCAAATGGAGTTTGTAGGAAGGATTAGGGTTAAAATGAGGAAAGGTTAAGGTTTAAGGCATAAAGAAGAGTTTTGCTGAAGCCAATGTTCTAAATATCATTCAACATACGCTGTCCAAAGTAAATTTGTGGAATTATTCAACTATTCAAATAATTAGCTCTATGATTTTCATATGACAAATGAATCCTTAGGTTTTTCTTGCATTTTAATTTTCATTCCATTTTGCATTATTAGTTTAAACTTTAAAGGGATTCAATGCCTTTATCATTTTGGGGGGTTTTCAACATACATAATGTGTACAAATGGGGCCTAATGGTCTTTCTTTTCATCACTATTTCCCAAATAAAACGAGATTTTTTTTCTCCTCTCTCTAATGGTTTGAATGCTACACCATTTAAAAGCAAAGTAATAAGATTGTAAAGCTTTGTGCTTCTATCTAATTGTTCGAATGGCATACCAATCCCCACAAGCAAAACAATATTAATATTTGTTTATCAATGCCATGGTTTAAATGCTATACCATTCACCACAAACAGTACAAACCTTTGTTTTCCAATAAGCTTGCTACATGTTTCTATACTTGAACATCTTTGTAAATGGAATTCCATCCACTTCCACACGCATTAAAAATTGGAAAGCAAATCAAGTTCTCATACATAAGATTGTTCATCATAGATTAGGTCAAGAAGGTAAACAATAATTGTACCTAATGAAGATCAAACTCATCATGCCATCACAAATCTAAAAAAAACTATTCACATAACAGGTCAGGATTCCCAAGGCTCCTATGAGCACTTCTACTCTTCAACCACCAATCAACTAGTGTATGCAACCTAAGGATAATGCATGTATGCCAAACATGCTACTTGAAAAGCAAAACTAGATAACCTATCCAGTTTGTCTTACTAAAAGTGACCCTTTTTATTTAATATCTAAAGCTAGAAATATTACAAAGCATTTTAAAACATTTCAAACTGTACATTGAAGAACTAAGAGTGAAGGTTGTCCATAAATAGAAAATTCTATAATGTGAAAGTGGGTGATAGAAATTTGTCTGTTTTGGTGGTCAACAACATTTTTGGCAAATGAAGAAGATCAAGAAAAGAGGGACAATACTACAAGAATCAAGTTTAATTCTCTATGTTTTGCCTTGGGGATGAGACCATAGCAAATAATGTCCTATCAAGCATAATACTACTACCTATACGGCCATGGTATTGTCTACTCCTTGTGTTGGTGTCCTACAATCATATTGGTGACTTGTAAGGCTTCAAGGGTCTCTTCCACAACTTCAAATAGCAAGCTCTGCCAACTCCATATCATTCTCTATACTTACACATAACAAAAAAGAAAAGATACTTTGGGACAAGTTAATGCTTGTGGCCTATTTGGGGATTTTCCTCAATCAAACCCTTAAGCTAATTCAATAGGTTGTATAGAGATTAATTTAAAATGTGAACCTAGGTGCAAAAGTGGGTGTGTTGCAACAATGATGGAGGTCTAGCTCATGGAGGTATGTAATGTGTAAGATTGTTGATTCTATTTGTGTGAATGCTGCCAATGTACTCTCTTGGATGCCCTAAGTGCTCATAAGTGATCCCTTTTTATTTCCACTCACTCCCTATTTAATAAGTCAATTTTGACCATTTTATAGTTAGGAAAGCAAAAAAGGAATTGAATATAACAAAGAGAAAAAAGCATGAGTATGGATAGCAAAGCCAAATTTGAACACTACCATTCTCAATCATATACAAAGTACACAAACATGGTGTGTTGGCATTCAAGATTACACAATGGTATAAAGTGAAAAGGGGAAGATGTTCAAATGTGAAAAGAATTTCGTTCTATATGAGTTGTGGATTCAAGGACAATTGGCACATAAAATGGTCAAACTGGTCAATGTCATGCTTATCTTGAAACATGATACATTATAAATTAAGTTCAAATGAAATTAACAGTATGGGCAAGGGAATTAATGAGAATAATCTCACATAGTTCTAAAGCTTGCTTAATAATTTAAGTTCAAATGAAGTATGTACAATATAGAGTAGGGAATTAGAGCTAAAAGAGTTTAAAAGCTTATTTAATTAAAGTTTTTATCTTCTTTAATTTTTTTTTTATATTTTGACAATTACTTTTTTTGTGGGCAAGATTTTATCATTGTCATCATCTCAAGTTGACCTTAATGAAGTCATTAAACTGAAAATATAATCAAGAGGCAAGAAGACCCTCTTGGCACACAAACATGCTAAGCATTTGTTTGTAGGAGGAATTGTAGATATATTTCATCACTTTGAGCTTCTTACTCTCTAACTTCTCTCCCTATCTCACAACTATAAATGTACTTCTCACCACTTTAAGCTTCTAACCCTCTAACCTCCCCCCATTGGCAAAAGCTCTGGAGACATGTAGTAAGTCACCCTCGCCTAACAATTCTAGTCAAATTAGGATTAATCAATAACAAAGCACTCATATATAGCAAAGGAGAAGCTTTTACAAACATTGTTAATTGGGTTTTTTTAGATCTGAACCTCAATGAATAGTGACCACACAAATGACATTTTCACAATACAAGGAACAACCTTGCAAGTAGCTATACACTCAATCAATCACACAAAACCATACTTTCCAAAAGCAAAAACAAATATAAGAAAAAAGAAACATATGCACCAATAGAAAATTGGCATTTTTGGAACCCAATCTTTGCAACATAAAAGCACAAAGCCATGTATAGGCTTTAAATTCGATAAAGCTTCAAACAAAAATACATGCAACTAGATAAACGAATGCATCAAGAACACAAATGTACAAATTAGCACTGTTGGGATTCAAACCCATCAACAAAAAACTACAATCCAATGAACTTCAAGTTGATTCCGTATTCTGGTACAGCAACACAATCATTCAACCTTACCATGTCATACCAAAAGTACCTAACAAATTTCACTAAGATCCATCCAACTTTTTCAAGAATTTATTAAAACACATTGCAGCCTTCTTCAAGAATATATATGCAATTGCAACTAACAATTTTCCATACAAATCAACCAATTTGTTAACTGCAGAAAAAATATTTTTCTTTCTCCAAACGAAGAAAAGGAAGCAGACAAGAATCCTTGCACACCTATTTTCACAAACACATCTACTTTCAGAGAAAAGTGAAATACAAATGAATCACAATGTACACCCACTTTGACAAATGGGTAAAATACATCATAATCAAAACCAAAAATCCAGCATCCATATTGAAAAACACATTATTGACAATTACATGACATTGTCAATAAAAAACTGAATGACAAGATAGAGTTGTCTGTCAGAGTAACTATGACAACAGCCTCATTGAGAAATCAAATGAAGGAATCAAATGACTACTTCCCTGGCCTTGTACATGTATTCATCATCCAGAATACTTTTAATTATAGCATTCACCTCAAAAAACAAGCATGCAAGGCAACTAGCGACCAAAAGAAAGAAACATTAAACCCCCTTTACTAGCATTATATAATCGGAAAACCCTAACATATCATAACCGTGTTGAATCCTTGCAAACTAATGCAAAACGGATTGAAAATTAAAACACAAGTAGCTAGGGTTTAATAGCTTATTTTTAAAAGCATAAAGCCAACCGTTTAAAATAGCTGAATAATTCCACTTATTTGTTTTGGTCAAGGTATCTTCAATACTATTTAACACATAAGCTTAAGCAAAACCCTCCACTGTGCCCCAAACCCTAACTTTTCAACAGAAAAAAAATATGGATGGCTTTTTAATACAATTACAATTTCACACAATTTGAAAAAACAATGTCATCGTAAGTACCAAGACTACCACATTACTTCAATAACCCCATGTCAAGTAATAACAACCAATCATATACAAAACCCTGGAATCATTCTCGAAGCCATTCCAACTTTCTATTCCCAAATGGCCAACTTTAGAAAAGTGGTTGTATGATTCTTTAATGATGCTTTACGTCTAGCAGTTTTGGTTAAGTGTGATAGGAAGTAAAGATGACCCCAATGGCCAAAAGAAGGGAAAGCGGGTAGGTATTACCTCCTGCGTGCGGTTCTCAAGGCTCATTACGCACTGCTTGAAGCACATACCCGCATTGTTAGATAGCACCACGACCTCTTCGGAAGAGCCGGCCGGATAACTGTCCGCTTCCGCCAACTCAATGACCTCGAAGTCCGCCTTGAATCAAACTCCGAGAATCTCCACTCCGGCGTCCTTCAGAATTCCTAAGGACTGCTCCAGACATAATCTGAATCACTAATATTTTTACCACGAAATCTTCGCAGGCCCTGCGATTCAATAGTTTTACGTTAGTATGTGATTAGGTGGCCGCCATGGCTGCTGCTCCGTCTCGCCCTTGGCAAAACCCATTAAATTGAAATCAGACGGTTCAGTATAATATAAAAAGAGAGACTAAAACCCTAGCCTTAACCCTAATTTTTTTTAAACATGTGAAGCGTAAGTGCGAGGGTTTAAATGAATTGTATTGCATATAATTATATTCGTTTAACCATTAGAGCATATCTTAGTGGCTATAATAAAAATGTCATTATTATAATAATAATTTAGATTATCATTAATTATTTTGGCACATAAATTATGAAATGATATTAGAACTTATATAGCAAAGATATCAATTTTGATTATTTTATTTTATTTATTATGTTTATTATTAAATATTAAGATTTCCTGAAATCAAGGTGAAAGATATGAGTTTTTCTATACATTCATATCATTACATTTCACTCTTTAATTTTATTGTTACAATAAAATATTTATAAAATTAATTATTATTGTTTTTATTAATTTTATTAATGTTTTTTATTTTTATCTTAAATTTTGGTTGACATTTTCACATAAAAATATTTATATTTAATAATAAACACAATTCAATAAATATATAAGAAAAACAAAATAAGATTTTGAAATTAAACTACAATTTTTAGATAAGTGTATAAAATACTATTTATTATTAAAAAACTAAATAACTAAAATACCGTTAAAGATACAAGGTATCATCCTTAAGGAACAGAGCACCATTGTTGCCCGTGATGATAACTAATTATGCTTCTTTTATGGATTTATTGATTGTCCACATACTTTTGCTTTGGGTGATGTGGACGAAGAAGGATGATGAGGTGTTAAATATGTGGCAGCTTTTGAAAAATTGGGCGAAGAAGGTGGATATGGAGCTAATTATGAGAGGTGATGGGGAATACCACGAGTTAACGGTTAAGATTGGTTGGGCTATGCGCAACTTTAATAAGCAGTCTTGTCATAACCTCAGCATATCCATACAAATTATCAATTTCAAATTCTCGTTCTAGTGGGCTTCTCATTTTGATGTGACTTCTTCTTATCATGTGGAGGTCATTCAGAGTCCTCTCAACATTGCTAAAAAATTTAATAGAATAAAGGATGGATACTTAGGGATTTCTATATTTGGCGTCGCGACCATTTGGCATTGGTACTTGTGTAATTACAATTTGAAGGGTAAACCCATCAATGTCATCATTTTTCACAACCTAAGCCCTTGGTGTCTTAAGATTTTCAATTATGGGCTCGCAGAGATATCCTCTTCAGAAATAACATTTGGGGTGTGTAACTTGCAGATCGCCTTAATTACTTGACATCATCCTAGCTAGCTTAAAAACAACGTTTTTTGGGTGACCTATTACATTGACAGACATTTTAATTTTTTTCTCTCGCAAGATTACTGATATCTCAAAGTGAAGTGTGGAAAAATGGGTGGTGACAAGGTGAGGACGGAGCTGAATAACTTTGAGGAATTTTGAAAGGATCCCCTGGTTTGGCATATTTACGCCGAAGGTGGGTTAGCATTGTTGATGGAGTGTTTAGTGGGACATGATGTAAGGATGTCGACTTAGTCTATGAGCTCTTAGAAAGATAGGAGGGTTACAATTGGAGGTATCTCTTTTGAGGTCAATGAGGATTTCATAGCTCAAGTGATTGGGCTTTCATGCAACGGAAAGAAGTATACTAAACACACCAAGACCTTGGATGATGAAAGCCTCAATGCTTTCTTCAAAGAAAATGAAAAACCAGTCAGGGCTTAGTCAAGTTTCGAAAGGGATGGGCTCCCTCATCCTTGGGACCAAGTTTTTCTCGCTATTATGAAGTATGTGACCTTAAAAGGTAGCCATAAAGTGTTTTACTATTACCATTTGCCTCTTCTCAATCATCTTCATCACAAAATGTTGTTGAGTTTTCCTTTGTTCTTACTTACTAACTTGGAGAATTCTATTAAGAAGTGTTTGGACACTGCTGCCCAAAACCATGATGGCACGCCCCCCAGTCGCTCCACCAGGGTCTCATCCTGAGGCTTTATCATTTCCATTTGGCTCTTTGTCCGCCCAAACCTATTTTTGTTGTTCATATCAAGGAGCTTGAACCCCCTAAACAGCCTGCTACAAATCCCTTCCCGACCGAGTCTAAGGGCCCTAAAAGGAAAACACCTTCGGTGATCACCGAAACCCCTAAGCCTAAACTTCTTGCCAAGAAAAAGAAGGGTGGTGTGGTGACTAATTAGTTGAAAGCGATGACTAGGCTTTGCGAACTCAAAATTGCTCCTTGTAAGATGGATAGCAAACCTATAGCTAGGAAAAAAGTTAAGGAAGAGGGTAAATGTTAGGTGGAGTTGTCGACCATGAACAATGAAGAGAAGAACAACGTAGGTAAATACTATAAGGGGGATGCTATTGTGGCTGCTACTGTGGATACGGGGGTCGAAAATACCAACATTAGGAGATCCCATAGACTGGTGAAAAATAGTAAGAAAGTGCCAATGAATGATAATTCTGCTAACAAGGAGCAGAATGATAGCAAAGGCAAGAGGAATGAGGAAGATACAAAGGAGGAGGAATTTGTGGAAGGACCTAGTCATTTTTTCAACCTCAACAAGATGCTCTAGGAAGATTCGACAACCCATTCCTCAAACCCTAGGGCCACGGAGGAGGAAAATGCAAAGACTGTGGACAAGGATGACGATTACATAAAGTTGTTGGAGTGGATGGATAAACTCAAAAGGAGATTCGCTGGGTTTGCCCAATTCACCATTAAAATGATCCATCATTCTACTGGTACCCTTTCTACTGTGCTCAAAGAAGAAGTGGACAAGAAGATTATGGAGGAGGGCCCCAACTGGATTGGGAAGGATGTTATAAACCTCGTCATATAGAAACGGGAGGGTATAGATAGTTAGTTTGTTGCTTTTGTGTTTGGTTTTGTTGGGTCATTGTTTATTGGTTGTCGATCTACTATTTCTATATCTTTTTTTTGTGGTTGTTGTTTTAATGTTTTGGACTTGATCTTTTTGGCCCTCTGGGCTCATTGTGTAAAGGGCATTGTGCCTTGTAAATGCAGCTTATTATATCAAAAACATTGGCAATCTCTTTCCCATATTCTTTTCCAAAATCAAACCTTCTCCCACACCGATATCTGCTTTCTACTCATTATTTTCTTCTTCCATATCTTGGTTATCTTCTTCTTTTTTGTCAGAATCAGAAACTTCCTCCTAGAAAATTCAATATCCCTGAGACTATTAGGAATGTATTCTTCCTCTGAAGAATCCTCTTTCTCCACCACCGCCACCTTTTTTACTTTTTTATCACCCTCCTCAGAAGATACCCTATTCTCCATTTCACCACAGTTTTTACCCTTTTTACTAGCCTCTAACTCTTTAGAAGAAACAATAGTTAGGCAAGTCAACCTTTGGTCACAAGGGGGTGTCAAGCCACTATCAGGGCTATTATCCTTGTCATCTAAGTTAGTAATAATGGGACTTTTCGGGCTAGATTCCTTTATCACCACCTTTTTTCATTTAATTATGGCAGAAGAGAGGGGTGAAGAAGTACATTTCTTCAAAGTGATTCTCAAGAGCTCATCCCAAGAGGGTTTTTCTATCAAGGGGGAGGGGACTTGTTCTTTTTTTACTTAGTTGCTTTGTCAGGGGAGTGAGGTTTACTTTCAAGTAGATCTATGCGAACAAAGCTTTTAGGTGATTAAGGGTTTCCAAGGAGTTTAAGGGCCAAATTCTTTTGTGGCATGGTAGCAAGGACAAACTTGCAAATAACTCTAATGATACCCTAATTTAGCAAGGGGTTTGTGCCATTTTTCATGCTTTGTTGGAGGGATGAAAGGAGAAAGAAATGAATGTTAATTTTCTCTAGGTGGTGGATGTGATTTAGAATAGGAAAGTAATAGCCATTTATTGATTGAAAATGACCTTTAAGAGTAAATTATTTCATCACAAACAAACTTACATTATGGTAGGTTATTGGAAGCTTCAATATGGAGTATCCATTATGGAATCTCCTCACTTTTTATTGTCTCAAAAAATTTGTCAATGTATTCCTGGTAATTCCTCGTACTCTTTTTGGCAATCTTCTTTCCTTCATAAGGCAAGCCCGTAGCTTGAACAATTAATTTAGCATTAGCAGTGAATTGGAGCCCTCCAATTTTCTCTTCCCCATTGCTCTAGGAGTTAGCAAACTTGAAGCTTAGGTATTCATTGTATCCTTCCATAGCTTCAAAGAATGGGGTGAAACTCACTCTTTCAAAGAGACCCCATAATTCTACATTTTGTTTGAGGGAATCAAAATTACTTGGTTTGGTCCTCTTCCTAGGCCCCCCCATAGTATCCTTACTAATCAAACAATATTTTTGTAGCAACAAGTAGTCATTTGCTAAGCCAATATCATCCGACACCGAGATCACAAGAAAAGTGAAATCTTCAACATTGAGGGTTACACTTGGAGTTTGTATTTGGAAGAGCATCAACTTAAACCAACTATCAAAAATTATAATAGTCAGAGATTCAAGCAAATCACAAGAAAAGATATCAAGTGTTCCTCTCCAACCCTTATTAGGAATGATGAATTTCAAGTCATTAAAAGGTAATTTAAGTAGCTTATAGCTCGCACGAATTTACATGCAAAGACCGATACAAAGATCTTTTTGACTGGCAATAAAAAATAGTTTTGAAAAGATTTTGAGCAGATATTGTCCTAATTTTAATTATTTTAAACTACCACCCCTTAGGAACAATTCTTGGAAAATTACTAAGATTTCTTTCCACATGTTGTTAATCTTCATCTTCAAATAGAAAGTAATACTAATGAAATCATTAGGGTTCTCCATCCCCATACATACCATAATGCCCCAGATCATCATTAACAAGATGATCCCTAACTCTTTAACCTTTCCTTGATTTGTCATCATTAGAGAAAAATAAAATATCATCCCAATAAAGGTTGGCTATCATCATTTTGTATAGGATTATACATGGAGACAAATTTCTCCTTTTTAATTATCTTTTTGATGTGATTTGGCAGTAATGAGAAATCCCAGTAGGACCACCCATTTTGACTTAGACCTTCATTTTCCATGGCATCCATTGCCATGTTACCTTCTTTGTACATGTGGAAATTTTTATAATGTTAAAAGGTTTTAAGAGTTCTCTTACAGTCATCCATGATCTCTCAATTCCCAAGGCACATCAGTAATTCCCTTTAAGTTGTCAATTGTTAGTTTGGAATTCCTTCAATTATCACCTTTACATAACCTTTGTCCTTTAGTTGGTTTATACCAGCCCATGCAGCTCTAGCCTCAGCATGATTATTTGAAACAATTCCCAAGCCATTACCATATCCTTTAATAAAATTTCCTTGATGATCTTTTATTACTCCTGTAGTTCCCGCCCTTCCAAGATTCCTCTTGGAGCAACCATCAAAGTTGCATTTGGTCCAACTTGCTTTCAGAGGGGACCAAATTTTAGTTTTTCTTATTAGTTGTTTAGCCCAATTGAAATTGGTTAAGTCCTGTGTTATTCCCTATAATTTATTTATTTGTATTTCTTTATATGAGAGAATATGCTTAGAAGGGACATAATTCCATGCGTTTATTTTTCTTGAATCTAATTTTTAATAGCCATGCAAAGATCTTTATTGTTTTCTATTATTCTGCTCCTTCACAACCCCTGGGCTATAAAAGGGGGGACTTGTCGCCAAAGATCAACAATGATGTCAAGGGAATAAGGACATTCATTCCAACAGTCCATGAACAACTTTATAGAGGGTGGGAAAACCCATTCAGTCATGAGGTTAGCAAGGAAAAAAGACCAAACCTCACATGAGTAGGAACATTGAAACAACAAATGCATTATTGTTTCATCAACTTCGTTGCATAACAAATTGGAAACTGCTTTATTTTTTAAATTGTCTGTGGTGAGAATCTTACCATGGGCTACTATCCACCAAAAGTTGTTCACTTTGGGTATTAGGTTTTTAATCCATACCTTGTTCCAATGAAATTAAATGTCGTGCCCACTTAGGACATGAACACAACGTACAATTTTCTTTGATTTATATCATCTTACCAAACATCATGTTAAAACATGATGACCAACATGCGCACTTAGTGACATTGCTCATGCAACATCACTGCAAGCATGCTAGCCAAAAGATGGGGAGAGGGTAGGTGAGGTGAGGATGATGAACCTAGTTCACCTACTCTCGAATGAAGACTAATTTAGATAGGTCATGTATTGAAAATAATTCTCCTTTGACACCTTAAATTGTGTTTTCCACTTAGTATCACCTTATTTGTAAGGTCCTTAGGTGATCACCCTAAAACATACTTACGTTAGGGTGGGGTACATATCTAAGCTATTGATGTAGCCCCTAACTTTTGTTTTCTTCTAAGACAATTTTTTTAATAAATCCTTAAATAGTATTCTAAGGCCCCTACGGAGGTACACCAAATGACAATAATAATTAATTTGCAAGTTCCTTGTATACTAACCTATGCTATTTTAATTTCATTATCTCTTTTGTTTAATATTGTTCCAATTTGCTAAAAGTAATAATTTGTGATAATTTTGCAAATCTAAACTTTAAGACATATTCCATGTAGTTCTCTAAGCCCCAAGATTTCATATCTCTCTCTCTCTCTATATATATATACACACACACACACACGTATAAACTTCATTATGCCAAAATATTTTTCATAAAATATCCTCTTCCTAGAAATTAAATTGTTTTACTAACTTCATTGAAAAAAATATTCAAAATCAAATAAACACATTCACATTTAACTATGATTTATTAATAGAATCATAAAAACACATTATCTTTTAGTAAAATTGATTAAAAGAATCATCAACAATAAATAAATAAACACAAATAATATTTTACTAAAATTAATTAATGAAATCATTTGTGATTTAATCACTATTATTATAATTACTATTTTATTTATATCTTAATAACTTAAATAAAGAATTGATGACATAATTAATTAAGAACATTAGCACCATATTATTTACTAATCTTATTAATATTTTACTAACTTTATTCATAAAATTATTAGTTAATTGGTGGGCTAACTTTATATATATATGATAGGTGAGTGCTACCAAAGGGGGTAGCTCCCATGTACAATTGAACAAGGGTAGTTACATGCCCAATTATAAAATTAGATAGCAAAATAGATATCCCTAAGTACTGGTGCACCAGATGCTGGTAAATGACTGCTAGTAAGCCACCCAACCGACTAACTTTACATATTTACTATGGAAATCTAAATCATTTTTTTAAATCTCTCACTATAGGCTAAAAATTAGATTACTTGAAGATAAAACTTAAGGGGTTTATCCCCCCTCTAATTACCACGAATCTCTTCCAAATAATTTAGTTTTAAATTCATACCAACTTAAGATTCTCACATGATTTCTTTTTTAGAAAACCTCAATTATGGCTGCAAATTTAAACCCAATATTTAGTCATGAGGATATTATACCAAGCTATTGAGATAAGGGGGATAAAACTTAAAAAATTTAGTGATTTAAAACTTTAATGGATAAAATAAAGCACCCATAACAAGCATTTGATTGGCTTGAGGGAAACATTTTAATTACGTCGAAGGCGTGTCTTTATTTGAGCTTTCAGAGCTCCTTTTGTCCTTCAACAGTTTAAACGCAGCGAGACGACTTGGTTGATAGTGCAGTCATTGCCAATCATTGATTGTTTAAAGCAGCCAGATTAAATTCCACTTGCTTGAAATCCTTATTTGATGTTCATAGACCTTGTTTTGTCCAACAATAGTTGAGATTGGCAAATAATTGATAGAAGATGATCAAAACAATTTGACATGTTCATCATCAAAATAAAAATATATGTGCCCAACCATCCTTGCAATGAAAGTTTCACTTAAATATCTAATGTGTTAATGTGTCAAATATTGTTTCAAACACCATATTCCTACCAAAGTAATGGATCCTTTACAGCCTACTCAGCTGCTAGAATTGGGAGAACATTGAATTTATGGACTTGAAATTTCATAATTCACTAAGTTGTATCGTGCAAGGAAAATACCTAACTCAATTTGGGGATGGATTATTCAAAAAGTGTGCAAAACCCTCATGTTGTAATAGTGCCCACTTTAGGAATGGGGCATTTGATGCCACTCCTAGAGTTATTGAAGCGCTTGGCCTCCTTCCATGCCATATCTATCACACTCATCCTGCACCAACTCCCTTGGGCATATAACTACCTCCAATACCACTCTCCCCATCCATTTCATCAAGTTGTGGGAGGTGCAAATGTACACAAAAAAGATTCTACCATATGTTGTGCTTTGAAAACTTTAACATCCAAGTTAAAAATGTACATTTTTTTTATATATATATTTGCACCTCAAACAAAAAAAATATTACCATTGAAGCATACAATTGCCTACTATGTCAATCAAACGTTGTTTTAAGGTCGTAAATGAGAGACCCAATTCGCTTAGCTTTTGATTTCTTTCTTTGGTTTTCCTCAATTGAACATTGCAATGAAATGAATTAAGATGGCACTTAGTGAGGAGATGAAAGTTAGTCAATTATCCTAAAAACCCAAATCATCTTATAAAAATACATACTTATCCATACTTGGTAAGAAGTGAGTAATTTTGGGAACATTTGTGCTATTGCTAGCATATCCACAAGCTCTCCTCTGTGTAGGCTTCTTTCTGCACACAGATATCAACCATAGAAACATGATCTAAAAAACCTTAAGAAAATCTTCTTAGCAGGCACAAGGCCAAATTCTACAAACATTTTCCAGCATCCCCTCAGCTCACACCATCTCTAAAGTATAAACTTCATGTGCATGGTTTGAACATTTTTCAAAGCATAATTAGACCATATTTTCTTCCTAGCATCGCAACTACCTTGACAAAAACATATGTGAAATGTGAAGCATAGACAAGGCACCTGAATCATTTGACAACATGCTTCAGAAAGAATGCTCTCTCATAGTATGCCATGATTATTGGGTATACACAAAATGGATTTGTTATAAAAGGCTTTAAAAAATTTCCAACAAACGCAATTGGTAAGCGTAAATCCTTACCTGCGTCAAAAAGGTTCATGAGAATGGGTAGGGGTGTCCATCAAGGAATATCAAATAGAGGAATTTTGTTAGATGTTGTAATTATAAACGCTCTCATAGACATGTATGCAAACACGAAGGCATAGAAAAAGCATGTGGCTTGCTTTTTGATAAGAATTCTTTGAAGAAACACAATCTTATGGGATGCCATTGTTGTGCAACAAGTTTTCACATTTGCAATTTGAAAAGAATTATCAATTACCTATAGATGCTATGTTATTTCTAAATAAGCATAATAGGAAAGACAGAAGGGACTTAGTAGCATAAAAATATCATAAGAACCTAAACAGTTTATCGGTGAGTAAGAATGCTACCATTAAAATGGACCCAACTAATAGTGTCCATTGCACACTATGGAAATATGGAATCAATATATCCTAGAGCGGTAAATGTGCTCTCACCACATCTCTCACATCCATGTAAATCTGAGTTGCAACTAGATTGTTCTACAACGAACATATAAGGTTGGTTTTAGTTTTAACTTGCATGGAAATCTTGTGTGTCCCATCTGTTGAAACAATGAAACAACATCTGTCAAAAATATAGGCATCGTTAAACATTCTACCCAGTTTTCTCTCTCCACATTTCAACTTTGTATGAATACTATCAGGAAAATAATAAATACCTATAGTAAATAATTGTATACTTCCTATAAACTATATATTTAATATAGTCTAGATAAATATTTATATATATCTTTATAATCATAAATACCTATTCATATATTAATAATTATTACTATTAATAATTTATAAATGTATAATTGATAATAACTATATATTATATATAATTATGATATAATATTTATAGGCATATTATATAATTATAGACATAATTATAAATATATATTAACTTATTATAATATATAATTATACTGGTTACACATATAAATTATATATAGATATATTAATATACAATATATATTATTAATCATATAATATAAGAGGTGTGAATACTATAATTACATTAGTATATAGTCTAATTAGAAATATTTAGAAAAAATATATATCAATATTGATATCCTTATAATAATATACTGCAATTACTATAATATACCTATTAGGAAAAACATACCATATTCTCATAATATTGTTATACTATTTAGAGATATATCTCTAAGTATTTATATATTAATAATAATAATATAAGATTAATAACATACCTAATAATAATAATAAATATAGTAATTTTCTCACTCTATCTCTTCCATAATAAATATAGTATACCTGGGTATATATAGAGAGAGATTACATTATATTAAATTTTACTATAGTATAGGTAATAATAAATTTGTACTAAATGGATATACGAATCATCTCTCTATATATCACTTTCTCTATTAGCCATCATTCCTTGCAAATTTCTTCAATTCTTTATTCTTAAAAGATTTTTCCCTATCAATCATAATTGTAGATGTCAAACTAAACATAAAGATGAGATTATTTGTTATAAAGGCACAAATATTAGCCATCATTGTATAATTGAAAGGTTTGCTCTCAACCCATTTTTGTAAAATAAATTAGTAGCATTAATGATAAATGTATGTCCCTCAAATGAACCCAGGAAAATGTTTTCCACCAAATCTAATCACCATGTAGAATATGACCAAGGCCATGTAAAGTAGTGAGGATTTAAGGTAAGTGTATATTTTAAGTTACTATGTGTTTTACACATTACATATTTTTAAATAAACTCATAAGAATCTATTTCTATTTTTCTCTAATAATAATCATTATGTAAGATATTTTGAAGTGGTAATTTTGCACTAATATATGCCCACATAACTCCTTGAAAATTAGATGAATTATCTTTCCATGATCCTTATAAATATTGTTAAATATAATAATAAATATTTTTTAAATGAAATATGTATTCTACTGCAAACTAAACTAATTTCATTTTCATTTTCAAAAATAAAATACGAAATCCATGAGCCAAAGTTGGTAGTGATACTATAAATTATAAATGGATCCTAATTATTTTTTTGTTTTAATCGTTTGGATCCTTGAACTAAGTTGACTACCAATTGACCTCATTTATTGCACAAATTTACTCAAAAAATAGTTTTTTTTTTCAAATAGACCTTCCACAATTCCTTGGCATACCCATTGCACACTAAGGTGTGATTGCTAGTTTATTGTTAATTTGATTAGCTTCCTCACTAGTCTGCCCTAAAAGTTGGCGTGCGGATTTTTGCTTTCTTTTATTTTTATTTTTCCCTAAAACTAGTGCTTAAACTCTCTTTCAAAACCTTTTTTTTTATGTATGGTTTTGCAGTGGTTGGGCATGAGGTGGCTATGAGGGAGGCATAACATGGTCGTTGATTTTTCGCTGAGGGAATTTGACAAGGATTATGTGGAACCGAAGTCTGCACATTTGTTAGGCATAGGGGATAATTTATTAGCTTGTTTGTAATAATTTATTTTTCAAGTTTTCTACCTGCTACAAAGGGCCAAACCTCATGGTGGGGTTGCACCCCTGGCTAGTGCCATGGGAAGACACTCCTCCCCAATAGGATAAATATTTTATTTTGTTACTTATAAGTAAAATAAACACAAAACTGCAGTTATGTATATTAAGATTTTATTTATATTTTTATAATCGTGAAATTTCCAAGTTTGCATCTAAACAGATTTCTATACAAATAAATTTTCTTAATCTAATCTACTTCTTGTAGTTTAATACAGGGAAAAAGGGGAGGGTAAATTTCACATTCTATTTATTGTGGCAATAAGGGTTTATAGATTTGCATAGAATTTATTTGAAGGGATGCCATATTTAGTTGAAAACTTGATTTAGTGCCTCACTCTGTGAGTGCTATGGCGACTGACTAAAAGGCTGAAAAATGTCCTAATAAATGTCCTTTCTTTTCTTGGTTTACTTGTTTTACTCTTTTTATATAGAAATTTATTGGCTATGGGTTTTGGTATAGGTGGTCGCTAGATTTACTGTCATTTTATCATGATTTAGATCCTCTTTTCATGAACCCTATTCTGCTATCTATACATGTGATACAAAGGAGACAAGATATGTAAGACACATAGGTAATAAGATAATAATCCACCTGATTTTCATCACATAATGACTGAAGCATGAAAAGGAGAGATAAAATTCATTTCCAGGTTTACCATGTTTTACAAATTTGCACAAACTAAGATTTTTCCCTCATTTTATAATGACATTTCACTGTGTAATCATTTACAAACTTGTTTTAATTTATTCTATTTTTATTCCTCGTTTCTTTCTATTTTTTGGTTTCTCTCTCTCTTTTTTTTTTCTTCTATTTAACTAAGTCTAACCTTCTTTAGCAAAGTAAAGAAAATACACATAACAAACATATTATTTTTCAACCATACAATGATAACAACTTAGTCATATTCTCACTTCTACTCCTCAGAAGTTTAAGTTTGTACATATTATAATTATGTCTACATTTATCATATCCACAATAACTAAGAGGTATTTTAGTGAAGGTTTCTATCCTGCATTTAATCTACCTACTTCTAACATATATATATTTCACTCTTTGTTGCAGTTAGATCTTTTGCTACTATTCTTAGAATATTCCAGCTATACACAATGGAATATTTTGCCATAATACATCTTTTCACCATAACTTACATTTTAGTCCAAATTATGAATGCATTTGAAATCACTTTATCAAGAAAATAATTAGAGGAGTAAAATTTAGTTCCTTAGTTCATTATTCCATCTCTTGCTAACACAATTTATTTCACTTTATTTTGTAGATTTCCAGCTATGTCTACAAGTTTCTAATGGAGATTTCACTTAGAATTCACATTGCAAATTAGTCATTTTCCAGTATTTTAAAACAAGACACCTTGCATAGAGAAAGAAATTCATAATATATTTACACGGGAATAATTGCTTTTACAACCATGTCCATCTTCCTATTGGAAATGACTACATCAAATTGATGGAAATAATTCTTTTTCCCTTCTATCACAAATAGGCCTATTCCTTTATTATTATTTCTGCACACAAACCACAACCATGTTTCCATAACCAGGTGGGAGCTCACCTCCCTACCATAGGGCTGAAACAATCCACCCCCAACCTAAGGGAGAACCAAGATAATAGGGATTTTGCACAACACAAACACTTATAACTATGATACATATTGCAACAATTTTATCACACTTCCAATAATATTACACAACAAAAAACTCAACACAATTACCACACATTACAAGTTCTTAACAACACAAGAATCACAACACAAGCCTCTTCCTCAAGAGTCTTAAAAGGGGGAGTGGGGACATCAACTAAGAGGGGGAAAATAGCAGGAGTGGGACATCAACTAAAAGGGGGAAAATAGTAGAAAATTTTGCACTTCTAGCCATGCATCACCTCCAAGTTTCTCATATCAAACACCTCTCAAAACCATACTTCCACCTATTTTCCATTTCACCTCATTCTACACCATGTCAAAATTTTCAACACATAATATTTACATATTATCATAAACATGAAATATGGGTACTCATACTCTTTCATCTACCTCCATACTATGGTAGGTTTTCTTCCTCTACATAAAACAAGCCCACAACACAACTAGCCAAGTAAACAACACTAAATATTCACAAAAATAAATGCATACACACATATTCATGGGGAAGCACAAGAAAGAGCATACCAATCTAGTATAACCCCAATTTGGCAATGCTTGATGTAGAAACCAACAACTCCCCAATCTTCTCTCCTTCCCAAGCTTCTACACTCTCCTCCAAGTTGATTCTGAAAAATAAGCATGAATGAATCAATCCCAATGCCCTCCCAAATCTTCTAAAAAAAATCCCTAACAAAAGCCCTAATCTCTCATCTTTAGTTGTGAAGGTGACAAGTGTTGCCTTCACAATTGATCTCCCTCAACTCAACCCTTCACACTTTTGGTGTGAGGGTTCTCCAAGCATATTTGAAAATTACATTGACCAACTTGAATTTCGTTACAACTAGAAATGGCTCCAAAAAGAGGGTCATATGACTCTAAAATTAACTTTTTAACCCATAAAATTATTCTTAAGTCGTAGCCCTATGACCTAGGGTCATGAAAATCCATTAATACATAAATAAAACACATTAAATCAACCTTTAAACTTGGCTTTAATTACAATTACATTCAATTCACAGAATGACCCATAACCACTTCATTATACTCAAGCTTAAACAAAGGTAACATTTAAACACTACTCAGGATAATCGCACTTAACACATCACGAACAATATCCACATCACATAAAAATCTCAACACATAACACCTTAACTTCTCCAAATAGGTCAGGTCACCTCATAGGTATGCACATTTGTCACTTTGGAATTTCCCCGGGTCCACTGGTCATGGACTAAACCTGCACACTTGAATTACAATAGTTAATCCATCATTAATAATCAAATCGAAGTATGAAATATATCATCATAATATCTCTACAATGACATCACAAAATCAAACATCTCATTGCATACATTCATTCCATACTATTGACATTGTAACATTAATAAAATCAACTTCAAAGTTAATTAAACATAAATACATTACATGTGGTATTCATCGTAATCCATCTAATCATAAAATCTCACTTATTAAATAATAAATAACAAGGCCATTAGGTTAGTTTGATCCTTTGCATATTACCACAAAACCATAATCTATGAAGGTAAACATGCATGCATGTGCATCACGTAAATGAGATAACACCAAGGTATGTTTAATCAAAATACATGGTAACATCATAATCCCTGACAAAATTGTCCATGCGAATTGCAAAAATCAACATTAACACATAAATCTCTAGCATTGGAAGGTAGGTCTCAAATTCACCCTCTGAAATTAGGGGCTTTTTTGAGATTTCGTAAACAGATTTAACTGAGATGTTTCTAGATGATTTTTGGTCCAGATCCATTCATCTTTTTTGTCTTTTGAAAAGAATTCAGCTTCACCAACGTGTTGTAGTAAAGAATGCATTGTTACTTCCCAGCTATGTTGTCTCCCTCCTTTGAGGATAGCTCCATTAACATAAATTTGGTAATTTATTTATTTTTAATGGTGCATATTTATTAGGAGTTTTATTTACTGTTAACATAAGTTTGCATATTTTTGTTTTGTTAGGAGTTTTATTTATTATTAACATAAATTTGGTAATTATTATTTTTTAATAATTTTTAGACACCTAAAAATGACTAACACATTACATCTCATCTATCATCATTTCTCATCAATTCCTCTATCAATATTAATTACTTAATTCATCATTTTTCCATCACCAAAATTAATTAATTTAATCCATGTCATTCACCTTAATTAAATAATTTTTTAATTATTTAATTGATTCATCTCCACATCAATTAATCTTCATCAAGTTCAATGAGGGCGCTTTTTACAAGTCTCTTGTATTCTCTTGATACTAATTCATTAGGTTTTTCAATATTTGCAAGCCACATTAACATTTGATGATATGTTTTTGAATTCTTTTCATCTTTTGCTACATACATTATAATATAATTAAATACAACATATCTTGAAAGAACCAATTAGCGATCTACATTTTCTCTTCATAATTGAAGTATACAATGATTATTTATATTTACTCGAACATTATTTCTATCAAGTTCATATATTTTATCTCCTATATCTAGGTCTTTAAATCATTTGATCCATCTAAATGTAAAATCCATAGTGCATTATACCTACAAAAAAAATTAATTTTTTAGTTTATATATAGACATTTTAATTATTTCTTGGTAAAAAATATTTAGATGTATGAACACCTTATTTACAAACTTTCCTTCCCATTTTTTAATGTAGGAAAACACCCTCTTTACACATTGCATGACATTCAACATAATTGAGTAACTCCTCATAGTCATATTTCAAGTCTATTTGACTTAGTTATTGTGGATGTCAGAGGCATAGATATTATATAAAATTTTGTTAGACCTATAATAGATAATATTGTATAATTTATTAGTTAAAATAAATATATTTTAAGTATAGTGTAATTTTGAATAAATATAAAACTAAGATGTCATACATATATGTTTTGTTGATGTGTATCTCCTCATAGATTCAATGCATGAAGAATGGAATGAAAGTATTTATGAGATGTTTGTCTTTTATCATCATTTCTTCAATTGATATTGTCCATTTTAGGTGCTTCCTCTAACCATATGAATCCATGCACATGTGGTGAACCTCTATGCTACTATTTATATATCTAGACCAATAATATGAACTTTCATTCTCTTTTGTAGTATTTTTTGAAACATATAATCATAGGTGCATATAGTATGCAATAGTATGAATGCAGTTAATACTATTTTATGATTTTCATTTTTGTGCTTCTTGTGGATTAGTTGGTTACGTTCCTAGTATTATTACATGCAAATCATGCCAATACATCTTGGTTGCACTTAAAGTAAAGAAATTTGTTGGAATTATAATTTGATGCAAAAGGTTAGTTAATTTAGCTAGACATTTTGTTTAATAAGACCTTGTACAGGTAAAAGTACAAAGTTGTGTCACACTTTTGGCCAACTTATTAGCACAAGTGAATTTAAGTATTTCTAATTAAAAATCAATTTTGGTCAAACATATGATCTAGTAAGATTTCTTATAAATAAGTAAGACATGTCCACAACTTTTCTAACTAAAATTATTTGCTAAATGCATATGTAGTGCCTCTTTGATATATATACATATGTAGCACCTCTTTGATATATATATATATATAGATATATAGATATACATATAGATATACATATATATATATACATATATACATATATATATATACACATATACATATACATATACATACATATATATATATACACATATACATATACATATACATAGTTTAAAAAATTTGATGTCTCAACAACTCCTACTCATGTAAATAACATCTTTTGTAGATCAATAAGTGTAGTTTTCAATACACACACACACATATATGTATATGTATATGTGTATATATATATATCAATAATTTATTTATTATTTATACTAAAAGTAGGTTATCAACACCATCTTGTAATTTTTTTTATAATGGAGAGCATAGGAGCATAGCGAGCAAAGGATGGAGCAAGTAGGGAACACAGTTCTAGGTGGAGGAGGCAAAAAATGATGTCCCTATGGAGCACATCAAGGCTCGTGTGGCCAACAAAAAGTGGCAAAACCAGGGTAGTTTCCATGCACTAGAAAGGAAGGGAAATAAGGATAATGGTGACTTTTGGAATGGGAATCCTAGGTATGATTTTCCAAGGCACAATTTGCACTAATATCAAGGTCTTGAGAATAGATACCATGACATCAAAAGGTCAAGTGACAGATTCAATAGTAGGAAAAAGAAGGTGAATCAAAGATGGGGATGCAATCATGTTCACAATGCAAAAAGCTTTCCCAGGGGCACAAAAGATTGATAATAACAAGGGCATCAAGGGGCAATAGGTTCGTAGAATTTTGACACAATGGGAATCATAGGGATAATGATTAGGCAAAGTCAAAGAAGGGTAAAACAAGGAATGGTTACAAAAAGAATATGATGATTGGAACAAATAAATTGCAACCTTCAATATTATGGTTGGAGCAATAAGGTTTATTGGTCAGATGGCATGACAAGGATCTAAATTGGGATAGCCTAATAAAATGGTAGCAAGATCGGTGGAGTGAGGATATGCAATTTAAGGCCTTGGTGAATGCCTATTTTATTATGGTCTACCCATCACAAACAATTAGGGAAGAAATTGAGAATGGGATATGGATTATGGATGGGAATGACTTCTACATCTGTAGATGGGAGGTGGGGTTTGATCCTATTTGGCACAACATGGAAAGAATCCAAGATTGGTTCAAGCTTCCCAATCTTTAGAGTTTTGGAAGCCTGAAATTCTATAAGACATCAAAAATCATTTGGAAAAGTACATTTGTGTAGAGGAGAGGCTAAATCTGGATGGTATCAGCACAAATGTGAAATTATGTGTGGAAAGCAACCCCAGTAGCCCACATTGGAGGGAGATCGAGTTGATTACTGACTAGAGTAATTGGAAACATATTCTAATATCATATCTAATCCTTAACAACATTCGAGTAAAGGCATTGGGTTGGAGAAGTCTTGCGAAAATTCTAATCCCAAAAGACAAGGGAAATTTAGAGCCTCATTTTGAGAAGGAAAATGCTTTCAATTCTTCAAAGGTTGATACAAAATTGAACTCAATAATCCTGATCCATGGGGGATAGGAGTCAGAGCTAGTAACAAAGGAAAAGATAGAAGAACTAGTTAGATAGAGTGAGGGTTCAACAAAATAAAAGAAAGAGTTGGACATGAAAATAATAGAAGTCTTGGACTTGATTGGAAATAACTAAAATGAAGAGGACCTCAACTTCTTAATTGATGTAGGTAATGAATTATTCAAATTAGCTAAAAAAGTTAAGAGTGGTCCATTGGTAGAGAATCTAGAGACAAAAAGTATTGGATGAAGATTTGGAAATAAGTCCAAATCTTGAGGAGGTTGAACAAGAATCAAAAGAAGGTGAATTCACTCCTAAAGTAAGTAAAAGATAAAAAACCATGTTCTTAGGATATATGGAGTTTGGAAAATTAGGAATTGGTCAAAAGATGCATCCGAGACTTCCCTTGACTATAGAGAGAGTAAGAAGAGGGGAAAATTTCCTAATCAGGAGAAACTCAAAGTGGATGGTGAAGCCAATGGTTAATTGGAGATTAGTTAAATGCTAAAAGTAGGGAAGGGTGAGGCCCTTCTTGAAACATAATGAAAATCATAACTTGGAACGTTAGGGGCTTAAACGCCCCTAACAATAAGTTCCTGATTAGGCACCATTTGGAATCATTTTAGGTCGATATGTGTGTTCTACAAGAATCCAAGTTAAATCAATAGGAAATTGAGAGATTCAAAAAAATATTGAAGCCATGGAAGATGCTAGCAGTAAGCTCAAAAGGTTCTTCAAGCGGTATTTCAACTATTTGGAGACCACAAAGTGTTTTAATGGAGAAAGTTGCCTTGAATAAACATTGGATAACATGAAAGGTAAGGATTCTGGCTTTTGATCTATGATTTCTTCTTATTAATGTTTATGACCCAATTACTTGTATTCAAAAGAGAAAAACATGGAGAGAACTAGACATAGTTTATAACAATCTCTCATTTGAGTTTAGCCTACTTGGCAAGGACTTCATTCCTATCTTGAGGTCAGAAGACAAGAAGGGAGGTGTGGGTAGTAAATTGCAATCCCAGATATATTTTGAAAATTGTGTAGAAAGAAATATGTTGGTGGAGATTTCAATGGGCAATGGTTAGTTCACTTGGACAAATAGGCATAAGGGATTTTGTAGAATAGTTGAAAAATTGGACATGTTTCTATTTAAATGTGATCTAAGTACCTTTGCCTTCACCTTGGAGAGTAGGATCTCACCTACTTCGGGCTTTGATCACTTCCCTGTTAACTTGGAGATTTTGGGGGAAAGGAAACCAGTAAGATGCCCTTTTAAATTTGAAAATGTGTGGTTTAGGGACCCCCATTTGAAGGACTTAATAAGACAATGGTGAACTGAGAACAACCCAAGTGGGTCCAAAATGTTCAATGTAGTTACTAAATTGAAGTTGATTAAACAAAACTTAAATATTAGGAACATAAATAGTTTCAAAAATATCTTTGAAGAAAAGAGGAAAATGAAAGAAGAATTGAAGGAGTTGAATGAGAAGATAATAAGAAATGGGATAGATAATATGAGTTATTTTTTGGAAAAAGAGTTGCTAAGCAAGATGGATGATTTACTTACTAAAGAGTAGATCTTTTGGAGGTAGAAATTCAGAGAGTTGTGGTTAAATGTGGGGGATAAAAACACAAAATTATTTCATAATTTCACCAAATTTAGGAGGGAAATGAATAGAATATCAAGCATCAAGACCTCTGATGGAAAAAATTTAGATAAAATTGAAGAGATAAAGGTGGTTGCTATCGACTTCTTTCAAAATCTATTAAATGATTAGAATGGCTCCAATTTGCACGCACAACAACAAATCCTTAGATGCATTCCAAGACTTATAAATAAAGCCCAAAATGAATTACTCATGAGAAATTTTACAACGGTGGTATTAGCACAAAGTTGTGTCACACTTTCAACCAACTTATCAACATGGGTGAATTTAAGTAATTTTAACTAAAAATTAATCTTGGTCAAACATATGATCTTGTAATATTCATTCTAGATAAGTTATATATGTCCACAACTTTTCCAACTAAAGTTGTTGGCTAAATACATATTTAGCACCACTTTGAGTCCAATTTACTAAAAAAATAAAATTATTTAAAAAACTTGATGTTTCAACAACTTCTACTTGTGTAAAAAACATTTTTTTTAAAATATAAAAATACCCTTTTGTAGATCCATAAGTTTAGTTTTCAAAAATTTGTATATTTTAATAGTTTAATTATTATTTATATTTTATTTTTTATTTTTACTAAATGTAGGTTATCAGCATAAAAAATTAGGTTGATTACCATGTCAACGAAAAATAGTAAAACTTATTAAAAATATATTAAAAAAATATGATGCCCTAGATATAAAAATCTATATCAAGATGATATATTTTTTTTCTATTTTAGAAAATAATTTATATAAAAAAAATTAAGTTTTAATACGCACACATTTTAATATTTATTTAAAAATATATATTTATCAAAATTGGAAAAAAAATATATCCATGCCCTAAAGTATCAAGTTATAAATACACACAAAAAAATTGAAGGAAAACAAATAAAATTCACTATATAAAGGTTTATGTCTCATGTAACTTCATTTTTCAACATTTTATCGGCAACTAAATTATAGTGTTAGTTTATTAAAAACTATATTCAAGAAATTTTTTAATTTTTTCAAAAAATACAAACATAAAATATACTAAAAAATAAATATTTAATTAGTTTACATCATTTCAAAATTCAAAACATATATATCACTTTTTAGTGATTCAAGTTTAAAACTTGGATCAATGTTGGTTGTTTCCTTTATAAAAGTGTGACACAACTTTGCACTTTTACCCACAGAAAAAGAAGTTAAGGAAGCCCTATTTTAGCTTCACCCAAAAAAGGCCCCTGACCCAGATGGGTTCCCTGTGGCCTTTTTCCAAAAATATTGGGACATCGTTGGTGGGGATGTAGTTGAAGCCATAGAGGACTCTAGATGCTTTGGAAAGGTGCTCAAGGAATTGAACACCTTTATAGCATTAATACCAAAGGAGAAACTAGAGACTTTAGAGGAGTATAGACCAATAGCCCTTTGTAATACAATCTACAAGATCCTTGCAAAAGTTGTGGCGAATAGGGTGAAAAAGATATTACTTGATATAATTTATGAAGAACAAATAGGGGTTGTTCCTAGTAGGTAAATCTTGGATGGGGTAATAATAGCTCAAGAGGAAATCCACTCTATACAAAAGACAAAGAAACAAAAAATGTCGATTAAGTTAGATATTAAGAAAGCATATGATAAAGTGAACTAAATTTTTTGTTTAAAGTTATTGAAGCATTTGGTTTTCATAGAGGATGGTTGAATTGGATATTTAATTGGATTTCTTGCCCTATATATTCAATACTCATAAATAGTACACCTGAAGATTTTTTGGAGCATCTCAAGGTTTAAGATAGGGGGATCCTTTATCCCCCTTCTTATTTGTAATCATGACAAAGGATCTTCACAGATCAATAATGAAAGGTTCAGTGGAAGGGAAGATTGTTGAGACTTAGATTTCATGGGGTATTCAAGTGACCACTCGCCAAAAATTCATAGATGATATTATGTTGTTTGGAGCTACATGGGAAAGAGAGGCCAAAAACTTCAAAGAAATATTGGACAGCTATTCTGCTGCATCAGGTAGGAGGTAAGCAAAGAGAAGTCTAAAGTTTTCTTCTACAAAACTAGTCAAGGAAAATCAAATATTAAGTATCCTAAAATTCAAAAAATGAAAACTACCAAGTAAATATCTTGGATTGCCTCTAGGCATGGGGTTACAGCTAAGCAAAATGTGGGATCCTTTAGCAAATAGGGTGGATAGAAGGCTGGCCTCTTTGAAAGGAAAGTGGCTATCATGGGTTGGGAGATTAACCATTCTAAAGGTTGTAATAGCTACTCTCCCAATATATATGTTGCTTTGCTTACCTTTGTCAGTTGGTGCTAGTAAAAGCATCAATCAAAAAATAAAGAAATTCTTTTGACAAGGTAATTTAGAATAGTATAAGTATCCTATGGTAAGCTAGGAAAATATATGAAAATTGAGGAAAGTTGATGGTGTTGGGTTGAAAAGTTTGTTGCTTCAAAATAAATCCTTGGGGGTGAAGCTTATGCGGAAGATATACACTAATCAAGAGCTCAAATGGGTGAAAATTTTGAAGGAAAAATATTTGGATGAGGGCGAGACAAGCATATTCACCTCAAGAACATTCCCAATTGGATCTAGGATATGGAATTTCTTAAGAATCAGTTGAGATTTTATAGTAGACTATTTAACATGGGACATTAGGGATGGATGCTCAACCCTCTTGGGGGAGGACTCTTGGGGTAGTTATCAAATTTTGGATGGTAGAAAAGAGTTAGAACAAACAAGGATTACCACCAAACATGCATGGAGAAGTCGTGTGCGGGATTATCTGATCATTTCTATAAAAAATGGTTGCTATAGGGATCAATGGAAGTGTGTGAGGGTGTTGGGGCTAAAAATTGAGATGGTTGAAGCATATGAAGCAACAATGTGTGAGCAAGTAGTTTGCATCAGTGATGGGAAAGACATGCTAAGATGTCATGGATCTCCAACTAGCACTTACAATACAAAATATGGATATAGACTGCTGGTAAGAAATCAAGAGATAGAGGCAAAGTTACCTAGCAACCTTTGTTGGAATAAAGATTGTCTACCAAAGGCTAGGTTGTTTACTTGGGAAGCAGTGCAAGGAAGGGTAATTACAATAGATAGGTTCATTAAAATGGGCTACAATGGCCCATCAAGGTGTGTAATATGTAAATAGGAGGAAGAAAACAAGAATCATCTCTTCTTAAATTTCCCTTTCTCTATAAAATGTTGGTAGTGGCTTTTTGCTAAACTACAATGGCAGGCAACCTTTCCCAATGACATACTAAATATGCTAAATTCCTAACCCACTCTAAAGAAAAACACAATGTTTTTTAGCCTTTGGATAGCAAGCCCATTGTTATTACTCTGGGAAGTATGGAAGGAAAAGAACAAACACATCTTCCAAGATAAGAAAATGCCCATTCACTCATTCTTGAACAAACTAGAGGTGAGTGTTGTGGAGGTGATTAATTCCAGAATTGGGGATACAAATAGAAAGCAAGTTAACTTCACATAATGGGACACAGTCATGAGGAAGAATTGGTAGGGTCTTAAAATCCCACCATATGTTGAGGAAGGAGGTTTGAAGTGTTGGAAAATATGCCTCAATCTCACAGGCTGAAACCTCTGAGAAAGCATGGTCACTGTGACATTCAAGCTATCTTTCCAACTGGTAGTTTAAACTTGTGTATTGCTCATGTCACTGAGACAATACTTCTATCTTGTCGAATGGACCTATCGCTATGACATGGAGACTCGTGGAGATCTCTTACCCACTGGGAGATGTCTCGCTGATAGTTGTTGTCTATCAAATGTCGGGGAGACTCATGGCAACTGATGTTTTCAAGGAGACCTGGCCGAAAGGTTTATGTTTCGGTATGAGGTCTTACCGATATGAATGTCTTGCCAATTGTATGGTCGTCGGGTTCGCTATGACTCTCGGCGAAAGACAGATCGGAATAACATAAGGGTTCGACAGGAAGTCTTGGCAACCGGGAGAAGTCTCACCGATAAGCAAGAGTCATCGGGGTGACTTGAACTCTCAAGAAGATCTCTTGGCGACTGGGGAATGTCTGGCTAATAGGGATATGCATTGAAGTCATCGTGATAATCTATGGCGGCTCGGTGAGAAGTCTTACTGAAAGTAACATGTCTCAGCGACAATGTTGGAGCTTTCGGGAAACCCTTGGGTGATCGGTAAGAAGTCTTACCGATAGTGATATGTCTCACCGACTCGGAGTAACTTAAGGATCTCGGTGAGAAGTCTCAGCAATGAAGGATTCTCTTGGTGACAATGCAACTCTTGAAGACATCAGGAGACCCTTGGCTGAAAGACTTGTTTCGATATGATGTCTCATCAAATATCGGAAGTCTTGCCGACAGCATGTGGGGTCATCGTTTCGGTGTGACTCTTGGCGAATAGTTGTTTCGGGATAACATGGAAGCCTCGGTAAGAAGTCTTGCTGAAGGTTGATTCTCTCACCGACAGTGGAACACATCGATGTGACTTAAAGGCTTCGGTATGAAGTCTTGGAAAAAGCAGTAAGTCTAGCCGACAAGATTGAATCGAGGTGACTTGGAACTTGCAGGCTGATGTCTTGGCGAAGAGCAATTGTCTTGCTGATGGAATCCTGACTTTGGTATAACTCTTGGCGATTGTTCAGAGATTAGTATAACATGAAGCTCGTTGTGATGTCTTGGCGAAAGACGATAGTCTTGCCGATAGATGGATGTCGATAGAAATACAATGGGTTTCAGTGAATGACTAAAGTCTTGGTGACTAAGGAACACTTTAGAATGACTTATGAGCTCGGTGTGATGTCTCATCGAATGGAAATTGTCTCACCGATGAGAATGCTAAAATCAGTATGACTTGTGGATATCAGTAGAACCTCTTGCTGATGGAGATAACTCTTGGCGACAACATGTAATCGGGTCTTGTGGCATTGGGGAGACACTTCTAGTGTCTCACTGACATGTGACACAAGTTGATCGATGTTGACCGAGTGAAGATTGTCTGATGTGGTGTGATATGGAAAAATCAGAGGAAGCAAAATGTGAACCATTTCTGAGTTGGATGATTCGATATTTGTGATCCGACAATTGGAAACAAACTATTTTATAGAGCCAAAGTCGAAGAGAAGCTAAGAGTAGAATAGTTGACGAGATGTGAAGGGCCGAGAGGCTAGTTCTATGGCCGGGGGCCTTGAGGCCGGAACAGAGGAGAAGAGAGCGCTTCTGATCATGAATCTAGTTTGACTTCTCTTATGTTGATCTGCACTGTATATGTGGTTGTATTGGAACAGTGCAAAGATCATTTAGTTTGAGAGGGTGATAAGAAATTGTATAGGGAAATCTGTTGTTACCAAGTTGTTTCTAGAATGAACAAGATGAATCTCTGAAGAGGCTATGAGCTTGAATTTGTATTGTAACCTTTTTGTTGCTGAATAATACAATGGCTCGATCTTTGGAGTGTGGGGTTTATTATCCGAAAGGATTTTCCCCATGTAAATCTTTGTGTTTTGGTTTTCTGTTTCATCTTTCATGTATGTTGGTTTGTGTAGATAATGCTTGCTATTGAATTTACATGTGTTTCTCTCAGATGGATCAATGTGGGAAATGAACTATGTCTGTTCCACATTTGGACATATTTGTTCATGTCTTTGAGGCAACCTAATCAAAATGAAAGTTACTGAAGGCACTACTGCATGGAGTTTTCATAAGATGCGCTCCTAGATTTCCTTACACTAAGTTGGTGTGGAATATTTATTCAAAACCTTAGTCTAAATGGTGTAAGATAATGCAAAGTAAATACTTAGATTCCCCATTGTCAACAAGAATATTCACCATCTCAAATCCACCAGCAGGTTCAGCCATGTGGAATTCCCTATTAACATGTAAAAATGTAGCTAATCCCTTTATTTTTTGGGAGGTTCATAATGGTTAGGATTCACTGTTTTGGGTGGACTCTTGGAACGGTCACCCACCATTAAGTATAATAAATGAACTTCAAATTCTAAGTGGATACTTAGTAGATGTTTGGGGCACAAAATTTTAGGACTACTTCCACATTTTTGATGAATGTAGAGGCAAAGTAATATGGAAAGAACTCTCAAACATTCCCTTTCCCATTCATCAAAAACATAACTTGAATGAGATCTCAAGGGGAAGGATAGTATACAAATCTAAAGCTCTTGACAAGTGAATATGGGCTCCTTCAAAGTATAGTAATTACACAGTCCATCAGGGTTATAAATCAATCATCAATAGGGGTACTTAGTTTCAATCCCAAAGAGCACTATCCTTTTGTTGGAATGCAATGATCCTCCCAAAGGAAAGTTGCTTCTCCTAGTTAGCATTGAAGAAGAAGATTTTAACTAGTGATAAACTCTCCAAATTGCACATTTTAGATCTCTTCCACTGTGTCATGTATAATTCTGCATATGAAAATGTTGATCACCCCTTGCTTCAATGTCCATTTTCCCAATCATGTTGGAAATTTGTGTTGAATAAATTGAATTTTTCTTCTCCATTACAAAACATGTTGGGAATATTTACAAGCTAGCTAGTTTTATTTAAAATTTCCCTTTTTGCATGTATTTGGAGGGTGCTTCGGTCATGGTTATCTGGAGCATTTGTTTAGAAAAGAACATGAGAATATTTAGAAAAAAAACTTCTTCAATTGAGCTCTTTTTAGTAAAGTTAGAAGAATCAATATTAGACGTCTCCAATGCATATGTCCAAAAATCAAAGCACATAGGCTCAATCTACATAGATTGGGACTCTCATATTTAAAACATTGGAGTAAATTGGTTTTACCATTCAAGGGCAGTCTTCATCAGCCTAAGCAGAAAATTGGTAGATCGAAGATCTCATGGATCCCACCCCCCAAAGGTTTTCACAAGTTAAAATTTGATGGGGCCTCCAAAGGCAACCTAGGTAAATCAGGAGCAAGTACTATCATAAGGGATATCTTGGGCTCAATTGTGTATGCACAATATTCCCCATTTCCAAATGGTACAAATAACCTAGCAGAAGAATATGCTCTAATTTTTGGCTTGAAGGTAGTTGTAGAAATAAAGTTCCTCAAACTTCAAATCAAAGGAAACTCATTGCTTATTGTTAATGCTCGTAAACAGAGAAAAATTCACAATTGGAAATTAAACTACATCTTGCAACAAGCCTAGCTACTAATGGGAAAGCTAGATGAGTTCAATATCTCTCACACCTATAGAGAAGGGAACCACTTAGATGATTGTTTGGAAAAAATAGGTACTCAAAAAATGGAAGAGTTAGTCTTTAAATGAAAGGACATATGCCTCTATCCAAATCTAGTGGAAATCATAGCTAAGGAAAGCTTTATAAAGAGTGGTGAAAATTAAAAGATATGGTGTCAGTCCCATTAAAAAATTATTGACAATTTGTTAACCTTTTCAACTAAGGTAAGAAGGGTGGTGATCTAAAAGCTCTATTTGAGTAATGATATGAGGGCTCCTTCTATAAGTGAGAATAGTCATTCATAATAATTTCATCAGGTGCCTAACACAAATGGTTTAAATCTGCATATCCAATGGACAACTTCACCGTGCAACGAAGGTCATTTCTCATGCTAGAGATGATGTAATCATGACACATTAAATCAAATGTGCAAGCAAACAAGAACATTTTGGTTTTGATGCAAGTTATTCCAAAAGTAGCTTGTTTAATCATTCTATTAAGCTTTAAAATTAATTTACTTACAAAGTGCTTCATGCCCCTTTAGGTTTTTAGTTATGAATTGATAGAGGCTTGTCAATTGTTTTATATTTTGTTCAATATTTTTCACCCAAGCACAAAAACATATTTGTGTTCATAGTGCTCAATTTTCCTCATTCTCCTACTTTTTAGTAAGTTGTGGTTTTGTAAGGTGGTCTCCATTTTAGAATGGTATTGGTTGTAGTAGCAACATTGGCAATATCTTCAACATCAGTGGCAGTGATTTTGTAGCAGGTTCTAGTTCCAACTAGGGTATTGCCAATCCAGTGGTTAGTGGAGAGCTAAGGAAGATGGAATATCACCCTAGGAACTATCGAGTTTAATTCTTAGTGTTTTCGTGGGAAAGACCATTCTTAGGGTGCTTGGGCCATGACCAGCTGCAATTGGTGTTCAAAGTGTAGTGCAACAATGTTTATAAATCTATCAAGTACATAATTGGTGCATAAATACTCCACCCCCAGGAAAGAAGGTTAATTTTTGCTTCCAATCTTGTGTCAATTTTCATATCCAACCTAGTAGACTTTCTTCGATGTTATGAATCAGTTCAAATTATTGCATCCAAGGTGGTTAATAGTGTTTTCTTGGAAAGAAATGCATTGATGTGTAATATTCAATGGTATGATATTTGGAAAAGAGAAGGATATGTGGGTGGATTATTTCCTCACCACTTTCTATTACACAAAAAAGATTTTGTGTTAGTTTTAGATGCTTTGAAATTTTCTTTTGAATTGAATACTCCTAGCTTCATCAATAGGGCTCTCAGTAGGTACAGTCATGAAATCAAGGAGGATGTTATTCTAGGATTTAGGGAAATTTTCAAGCCATCACTTTTCTCCTTGCACACATCTATCATCAGGATGTTGTCCCAGTTCTTCATCCATTGCCAAGAAGACTAGTGCTTGACATTAACATTACAACAAATTCTCAAAACAAGCCTGGAAGACATGAATAGCAGGGTGAAAACTTTGTTGAAATTTGATAAGGGTCAAGATGCTTTGTTTAGGTTGGTGTCAATTTTCTCAGGGTGGTGGAATATTTTTGGCATAAAAAATATTGGTGGTTGTATACTAGCTTTATTCTAGTATGGTACTTAGTTTTGTTCATGTTGTAAATTGTAACTGTTAGTTTTTTGTAGGATGCTCATAGTTACAATCTAGGAAGCCAGTCGAATAAGCCATGTATAGTACCTGGGTGTTGGTGTTTCCAAAATACCTAGCATAAAACTTGCATTACTTTATCATTCAGGTCTAGGTCTGACATAATTTTTGTAATCTAGTATGGTGAGGTTTTGGATAGTTTTCTCATACTAGGATCAATGAACTTTTTTGGATAGTTTTCTCATACTAGGATCAATGAACTTTGTAATGATCAATGATTGATCAAGTTTTGAGTTTTCTCATACTAGATACAATGAATGTTATAATGATCAATGCTAGATCACGTCTTGTACTCAAATTATGTAACTCTTTAATTATATTATATATTTATAGGCTATACACCTTTTACCCTTAAAAAAAATATACAAGGGTGTATCATAAACTCATTCTCAGACACTTATATGGTAGATTATCTATTAATAAGGTGCTCATCCTTACATATCCAAACTAGCACATAGCTATATTATTCAACATCAGTATTGGGATACATTGTGCAATGGGTATAGTTTGTTGTAAGGTATTGTTTAGTGTTTCAATTATCAATTTGAGATCTTAGGGAAACTCCCCTTGGTTTTGTAGAGATAGAAGTGAATGAGGTCTTATGCACCTCAACCATTGGTCCTTAGTTTCCCAACCTAAAAATAGGTTTTTGGCGATCCTCCTGGGTTTGACACCCTTGACACCTGGAAGATTATCAAACCTTAAGGATTCAGGGCCTACGACTCCAATCACCAACACTTGTGATTGTAGATTTGTTTGAATATGTGAATTTCAAAGGTTGGTATATGCAATAAAATGGGGGACCAACCATAAAGTGGCCACACAAATTTTTGGCCTTATCTAATTCATAACATGAGCACATTATAACATACCCACATTATGAATGACATAAAAAAGCAACATCAAGAGGTTAAGCTCATTTGGACTTAGCCTCCAACCTACAAAATAACAATCTACAACCTTGGAGGAGCATGCTTGGATTTGGGAAATCACCATTCCATTGCTAATTTATCACCAAATCATGACCAAAATGTCACCCCAACATCCCTAAGGTCAAGGAGGTAAGTTTTATTTATTTATTAGTGTAGACATTGAAAATATACTGATTGACATCATGCATCGGATCCTGACATACTAACATCTTTTCTTCCTAAATCATCCCTCGGTCTAACCATTTAATCAAATCCCCTTATTTGATTAAATTCATCAATATTCGTCTCTTAATTAAATAAATTATTTTATCTAATTAAGTCACTCTCTCCTGTTAATTAAATCAACCCATCTGATCTAATTAACCCTATTTAATTAAATAATCAATTTATTTGATTAAAATCTCTAAAGTCTATCCATTAAATAAAATAAATTAAAACATTATTTGATTTAATCTAACACCATCCTTTTTAATTAAATAAATCAAAATATTTATTTAATTAGCCTGTTATCATATTCCTCTCTTATCTGATTTAAATAAATCCATAAATTTGAGCCAAACAAGTCACATCATCTAATCTCCTGTTAAATTAATTAAATCCTTGATCAATTTAACCTCATCTCATGTCACATCCTCTAGATAATGCAAGTTGCACATGAAAATAGATTTAATTCATTTATTAAATCTCTATTTTTCTCACATGGCATCTTTTTGGAATATTCTCTCAATTTGAATTCAAAAAATTCCAAGTCAACATGTACATCCAACAAGGCATTTAAAACTTCTTACATGTCTTTTTCCTTGAGCCAAGTGGCATTTATTGCATTTTCCCTTCCCTCTTACATGTCATTTCAACAAATTTGAATTTCAAATATTGGCATTTATTGGTACAAACCCCAAATCTTGCACAACCATCATCCATTCATAGTTTGACAAGTGGCACCATATCATTGGATGAATGTTAGTCCCACATTGCTCAAATTTGGGCATTCATCCATCTTGAAATCCTATAACTGAAGAGCTTCTCTCCTCATTTCATCATCCACAATCCAAGTAAAGTTACCATGCTAAAATACTTACTCATTCTCATCCATCATTTGAATTCTTAGCTAGGCTTTTTGCAGATTTGGCTTGGAGTTCTCATCTTTTCATCAAAAGCGGATCAACAATCTCTTCAACATTCGAATCTTGCATCATAGGAATTGGGAAAGGGCCAATTTTCACATCAAATTAGCACCAATTCCCCCATGGGATCAAGTGTTTGCTATTTGAAATAGGATTGAATCTAGTTTCTATCATTTTCTTTGTGTTCTTGCTTATTTTCATTCCTAGTTTGATTTGTAAATGGATTTCATAGGGAATCCTTCTTTTAGCTTGTAATTCCTTGTCTAACTTGTTTATTCATGTTGTTTTGCAGGTACTAGGAAAAGGGTTCGCACAATTAGTATAAAATTTTGATCAAATAAATAGATAGAAATGATTTTGTATTAATTTTTTTAACTTCCAAGAATTGAGAATTCTCTTATCATTGACGAAAACAATCATTCGCTAATTCATGAAAACCCTGGTGAAGAACAACCATGACAAACCTCTTCTAAAAATGCCTCAACATCCTCTTGAGACACAAGAAAAAGTATTAGCAAAAATAGAAAACAATAGGAAAGAACTTGAGATAATAATTCAAAATTTGAGAGATCCATTAAGAACAACCTCCCATCAATCTACCCTCACCACTTCACTAGAATCTATCATCTCTAACATAGATTTTGTGAGTGGAAAAATTAACATTTCGTCAAGAAAGAGGGTAGAATCAAGATAATATTGTGCCAAAAAGTTATATTATAAACAAATAAGATAAAATAAAATTGAAATCTGACTTGTGTGCATTGTTCATTGACCCATGAACAAACACACCCCTACGCAACACTTGTAGGGGGCTATCTATCCATTGGTGCCACCACCAAGGGATAAGGAATAGTTGGGATAGGTGGTAGATGATATTTTACCATCCTCCATGTAATAAAAATGCTGACTCATAGTAATTTTTGAGGAAAATCTATTGCAATTTTATCCCCAATGAGATCCTAAACTACTTTGACATGTTGGAATTCGATGGTAGAGGTGGGGGATTTGCACAAGATAGAGTAGGGGCACAATATACCCAAAAATAGGCATCAAGACCTCTTGCTAGTCCATATATTGAGCATGTCACTATCCCTTCCATTGTGAAGGAGGGTGTTGAGGTTGAGACCATATAGTCTATTAGCTCATTCACTTAGACCCTTTTACAACATATTAGGCCTCTAGCGCAAGGTGATATGGTTGAGTCTTCTATTTCTCTACATTCACCTCATTTATCTCAAAATTGTGGGTTTCTTTGTGATTATGAGTCTGAGGATGATTGAGATGCACATGGATAGCGATAGGATGCCTCTATATTGGATTAGATTGTCATGGCAAATAAGTTGAGTGATACATTTGGTATTGATAGATAGGTAAATTTGAACAAGTTCAAATTTAATTTATTATATTTCATTTTGAAATTTAATATTTAACTAAATTAATACATTTATTGTGATAAATTTTAGGGTTACAGTGTTCACCCTACATCTGGTGGCCCTCCAACTCTCAATTACACGATGATGTCTAGTGCATAGGTATGTAACTAGTAAAGAAATAATAAATATAGTACATGTGAATAGTTTAACCTAATACAAATAGTAATATTAAAACTTGCATTGGATGTTGAACAGGTTAATGTTGGGCCTTCAAAATCAACACTTTTTAGTCAAAGTGGCCATACATCTTACATTGAGGGAAGCTTGAATATTTTTAATCATTTTAAAAAAAAATAGTGTTAGATAGATTTTGAAAATTTAATATTCTTGTTTCATTTTTAAATGATGGCATCAGTTAATACTTCTCTTAATATTCATACTACAATGGAGCATGGTTTTTTCTTATCAATGTCATCTTTGATGTCTTTGACAAAGGTATGAGTGAAATATGTAAATTTCATATTATGATTGTTTTTTATGTCTATTAGTGAAAAATGAATGATATTCATTTTTATTTTTATTTGTATCTTGATGCGTGTCATAGGGCTTCATAACTCTAAATAGTGAACATGCCCCTCTTATAGATGAAGAGAGGAAAAATTGCTTTAAAAATATTATGAGTTTATGGCAAGTGATTATTTTTGTTATATGTTATTCTATATACTCATTTTTATATAGTATTATGTATTATTTTTATTGTATTAGGTGGAGCCCTGGAATAGTTTAGAGAGGAGGTTGAGTTAATGGGTTGGAAAGAAACCATCATTGTATGTATCCCCATCCACTTGACATTCAAAGGCAACTCATGATCTCTCCCCTTCCCCTAGAGGGAGGTGATTATATTAGGGTCTTTTTTTGTGTGCCTATATGGATTTGTTATAAGCCTATATTACTTTCTTGTACATATATTGTACTTTTATCAACATATAACATTATATAACCATATAACTTTTTAGTTAATTCGAATTTATTTTACCAATGTTGTCTATATTTACTATAAATGATTGAATGAATAAACAAATAATTAGACAAGTAAAAAAAGGGAATATAGGACATGTATGAAAATGAAAGAAGTTTTTTTACATTTAGTTCTTCAACTTCCTTAGGGAATAGTGAGGTCAACCTACTTGCTTGATTGCTGCAAATCTTCTAGCTAGGCATTAAGGGAAAGAATATTGACTTCTTCAAACCCTATATCCTTGGATAACCCTAGGAAGGCTCCAATCAACAACTTCCACCTCCTAGATTCTTGCAAGAGTTGGAACTGTTGCTATGAGTATCTTAACTAACTAAAACTAATGTTTATCCTCTCCAACTGCCTTTAATGCCTTAAACTACTACTTACACACATATAGGACATGCTTCCCAATTATTTTAAATTCAAATAGGTCTCCTTATGGCATTGGATGAGGCCTTCCTTTTAGTACATCTTCAAAAACCTCTTTTATGACTTCAAACCAACCACTTTGTTTTTCTCTTTTTCCATGCTAGATATTTTATCATGCATGATGACTACCTAACATAGATATATAATACTACTAACATATTTTCATTGTGATTTGGTCATGTATTATGCATAAATTGTCAACTCTTCTCTTTTTATGTATTTTGATTAAATTCCTCATGGTCTCATACATCACCTTCTTCACCTTTCTATCTAACTGTGCATAGGCTTATAAACTATCATCATAAACCTCATTAATGACTATTCAAATCCATATGATTGTCATGTGTTTCTTAGACAAGTTTCAATTTCATTTGACTCTCTTTTCATTTCCAATTGTCAAGTCAGGCCTACCTATAGACTTTCCCTCATAACATATCTTACAAGGTTTATGGAATACAAATTTATTTCCTTCTTCATAGATTTTCATGAGCCTTGACATGCAAACACTACCCTCAAATCAGTCATTTCAAGTCTATAGGTTGTTTTCGTTATCCACTCAAAGTCACCTAGAGACAAAGATTAATATCACTATGCTTTTTAGACAGGCATCTCTATCATATCTTCCAATATCTAGCATGCTCTTGACTCTTCTTTATTCACCACTCATTCAACTCAGCATACTACTATACTATTTACATCATTCATTCCATTTATTGCTATCATTTACACCTTATTTTTCAGAATGAGTATGCTTTGTCTCATTATAAGACTTTCAATTTCATTTAGTCTTACATTCTACACCATCCTCTTGACTCTCTACTATCATACATGTTTTATGATCTAGAAACCTTTTATGGACTGTCGCTTGATTTGAAGACTAACATTATTTTTTATTTGATTGTGGATTGATTGCTTCTAAGTAGTATCATACATTTGAAAATAATTTCACTGTTAGGACTACATTACTATAAGTAATTGTCATACAAATCCTTGTCATTATTGACCTCAACAGGTCATGTCGACTATCCTTGTCTTCCACTTATCCATCTCGGAGCATTAATTTTCTTTCAAGCCTTGAATCACTATTATTCATTTCCCTTTTAGTGTTTTTTTTACTTCAAACACTACCTTAATGGCGCATTCATTTGCAATTCCACTCATTTGACTACCTTTTTGAAGTTATTTTTATACTAGGCCATTATGAATATGTGTGATGACTATTTTTAGTTGCATTATGAATGGATCTTCTTATGGTCATGGTAGTAAATTTACAAATTTTTATGGCTCTCTACCATTTCTTTCTTTCAAAGGTTGTTAAATATTCTCACTCTTGCTAGGGTTTGCAAAAATGACATTTTTCTATGTGTTTAAGGCCCAAAAACCCTAAAAGTATATACCCGCTTTGCACTTTTGTTATGTTTTGTTGTTGACCTTTTGCTCAGTGCCCTATGTTATATTCTTATGTCCCCTTGTGTTGTCAGTTTCCTTGACCCATTTTATTTCCTAGTGCTCACTTAAAGAAAATTTTCCACATGTGCTTTATTAAATGATCTAAGTGAACCTACACCTAAATCTTTAAGTGGTCCCACCACTTTATATGCCTTTTTCGCTAATCCACATATATATTTTGTTAAGGAAAATCATAAGTCACAAAACTATGGAATATGTGACACATGGCATTCTTTCCGCATGATTCCAAAAATCCACATGATGCTTAAAGAAGACCAAAATATAAGTTGCAAAACTATAGAAGAGTTGACACTTGTCAATATTTGGTGTGATTCCACAATTTCGCAGACCCCTCAAAGCAAGCAATAGTCTATAATGTGGGACTATGGAAAATGAACACATAGACTCCTATCAATTTTTAACATGGATTTTTCATTAAAGACAAAAATTGTGAATGGTGGAATGACAAAAAATGACATGTTCTTATGTGAATTTTGCAAGTCTGCATTCTCTTCATAGTGAGACCCTTTTCAAGCTACAAAATAGAGGAAAGCTACCATGTGCATTTTCTATGACACCAGTTGCTTATGATGGTAGTTGATTGTCAAATGAAACTTTTTCAATGGGCCTTCTTGGATGATGTGTAAAGTAATCTCACATGGAATGAATTTATTAATTGAATATCTTTCAAAGCATGTCAAATATCTTAAAACTTATCAAATCAACTCAGATCATCAAATTGTGTCCTTTCAACAGAAGATCAATGACCCACATTCAAACTTGGTGAATGGTTAGTTGGATGTGCCTAGCTTGCATGAACTGGAGGTAATGGTAGACATGAAAATATGCTACTATATTTTTGCTAGAATTTCCTTTATAAATTTTGCAATTCGACCAAGAGACATTCATTTTGTATTTGTGTTGAATTGGAGAGATTTTTTTTAATTTTTAGAGCTACCACAACTAACTAGGATTTCTAGAGTGTATGAAACAAGTTAACTTCTCTAGTCCTCTGTTGATAAAATTCAAAGGGCTTCTCATATCTTGGGTTGTAATTAAGTTGAAAATTCTAGTAAATTATTCCAAAATTGTCTAGATACTAGAATCTTATATTAAGCCTTTGGGAAACCTTAAAATTGTAATCATAAGTAAATCCAAGGACCAAACCTCATCCTCAAAAAGACCCTTTGACGAAGACCTAATTGTACAAATCTCAAGTTCCTCGAGAAAAGTTGTGTGTGCCCATGGCCCTAGTACAAAAACTGGTCTATTAGACAATGAAAGTGAGTGCATAGATGCAACACTCCATGTGAGATTTTTCTTACACATTGGTTTAGCAAGAGAGTAGATAAGGTTCCTATCTCTAATGTCTAGACATATGACCTAGGGAAACTAGTTGTCCTGAATATTTCATGGATGTGGAACTATTCAAGAACATAGCTAGAAACTATGATGAAAATGTAAGGGTTATCAAGGTAGCTAATGGAGGAGAGTTAGTAAAAATGATAAGCCCTCCATCTCTAAAGCTTTTGGCCTAAAATTAGTAGCCAAAAAGGTCATATATTTTTAATTTTTCAAACAAAAATACCAATAGGATGGATAGTTATAGGGTATTTTGGCTTTGAAAGCACAGATTGAAAGGATTTGATAGATCTATGAGAATCCCTGCTAGTGAGGTAGAACCTTTCAACCTAGAGACATTTGAGGAATAATTCATAAAGACATACTATGCACTATGCCAAGTTTTGGGGGGAGATTCCAAGAAAAAACTCCCAGTACCATTAATATATATAGTGGTAGACATTCAGAACCCTCTTGTGAACAATGAATTTGACCTTTACACTTACATTTTAAATGTTACCCACTAGTAGTTGGTGGAGATTAAGAAGAGTAGAAAATTTTAAAATTTTAGATGGTACTCCTTAATTTTCCACATGTTATTATATGAGGGTAGGACAAAGTGATACAAGTAGGTTCATATGGAAGATGATAAGGGAAACTCTCTTCCTATCCAATGCTAGAACCATAAATGGGACATGCATTATGATATTTCCAGTTTTGTATTTTTTGATAATTTCTTTGTCAAAAGGGTGTTGAACATCATGGGGGTCAAAGAAGGAATATTGCAAAAGGAAATTATGTATTTCCTAAGGTTAAAGGATAGAATGATAGAATTGGGAAGACAACATAATTGGGGAGATTGGTATCTCCATGTTGTCTATAGTGATCAAAGTGTTTGGGTGCCTTGTGGGATCCCATGTATTACCAAAGTATGTACCTCTCATATTGGAATAGTTAGAAGTTATTTGGAATTTGAGTGAGTCTAATAAGGTTCATAGTGATAAGGGAAGGCTTAGAATTAATTTATCCAATATTGAAAGCTTTCATAATGGATCAAGAAATGTCAAGACTATTTGATCTAGAAGGATTTATTAATCAAGTCAGATTGAGCATAAAGAAGTCATCATTTCCTCACCAACTCCACTTTGGTGAGGATGTCCTTAGAAATTATATTGATGACAAAGAGGCCAATGATAGGAAGGTAAAATGGGTTTCCTTGAGAAAGGAAAAAGATTCAAAGATCAAGAGGAACCTAGACTACTAAGGGGACTATTCAAAAATAAAGGATCCTATTGCCAAGATCCAAATAGTATTAAATAATATTCATAAGATAATAAAAAAGGCCCTAATTTTAGAAGAGAGGTATGCATACCAACCAAATAAAGATTACCCTATCCATTATTTTTCTAGGAGGTCCAAAGGACCAATAATAAAGGAGTATACCCTTGATGAGTAGCAAGCAACACCACCACCATATTTCCCACAAGCACTTACTACAGATTCTCATCTAATGGAACAACCACAAAAAAGAGGAAAATTGATCAACAATATTTGGTTGATTATCCCCTTGGTTCAAAGGAGGAAGAAGAGATTGAGGTCATAGTAGAGGAAATAAATTAGGAAATTTCTTCTCCCCCTAGAGTGAATGTTGCCAACATGCCTCAAAGTAGATTGGGTGACAGGCTTTCATAAGGTCCTAACACTTTAGTTAAAAATATATCAATTATGTCGATCGAGTAGTGTCCAAAGGTTGTATGCAATAGGGGATATTTTGGCCATCTCTCTTAGTAAGATTTTCTAAATTTTTGAAATGTATAAAAATAGAAATTAAACTAGAAAGCACAAAATTATTTAAGCCAGAAAGCATTCTAATTTCTATTCTAGAAAGCATGGAAATTACCTTAGAATTAATACTTGTAGTTAAACTATGAAATTTAAATGAAGGTAACTAACGGCTAACGACTAAATACTGATAGAAAGTACTCTTAATGACTTGTAACTAAGAACAAGAGTGGGTGCTCCAAAATTTCCAAATGAACAGAACTTAAAGATTGTAAACATAAAACTATGACTTGCAGGAACACATGACAGATCTCAGCACAAAATAACATTCATCTAATTTTAACACGTACAAAATGAAAGTAACAGTGTTAACCATAAAAATACTTATCTTCTCTATGAGATCCCTCAAGTGGCTAGCTCTTAGGAGTTCCTATGTTTAGCTCAAATCACATGTGCTACTTTTGCATCTTCAAAGTAATCCATTCATAACACTTTCATTACTCAAAACTATTAACTCAGAATAAGATTGGCAATATTTATTTATTCATATTGTTGATTCCAATTTTTGAAAAGGTAATAGTGTCTTATGGGAAACTCAGTTTATGGGGGACCTTTGCACTAAACTGAGTGACTAGATTTTTAGAGAACCCGACTTCTTCTATAATGGGGTTTGGAAAGGGAAAAGGAAACAAATATAATAAAATAAAGTCTAATCTAAGGCGATGCACTGAGACTTAATGATAGGAACAATAAATCATAGATTCAAGGGCTCGATTGGTATTTGTAGTGTTCTAGAAAGGAAAAAACTAAAGATTAAAGTATAGATAATCCATTCATTGACATAAAATAACATTGTATACATTCCTAGTACCAAGAAGATTCATAAGACATGATCTAGATTAGAAAACTTGCATTCAATATATATAGAAGTTCTCAAATGAAATATCTAGACAATAGTAACATAGTTTAAAGTTTAATCAAATAGCATAAAAGAAGAGAAAGGCTGAACAATTGGCACAGTCTAAAAGTCTTTTGCAATAAAAACAAGACAGTAATAAAGGCCTAGTGTCTTTTCCTAAAATCAGTGTTCCTTCACAATTCGGACCCTTCTCTCAAAACAAAGAGAAGCATATATAGCAGAAAACTCCCATCACATCATAGAGCAGTAACAGAAAAGATTCTACGATCTCTGAAAATGATGTAGAAATGAGTATATTCCCTAAGCCATTGCAATAGAAAAGATTCAAAACCAAGCATCCGATCATTCTAGGCTCAGGTGCATCCTTTGCAAATGATGGCCATGGTCCTGACAACGTCAAACAGACAAATGTCATCATCCTATGAAGTAATTATGACATGTGGTGGCTAATCACAACATTTGGTTTGCTTGATTCATCGCCCAAATATGAAACCCACTAAAGAGACACGTGGAAACATAGCACCACCTGTGTGAATCTTTATCTTTTTCATTGAAGATTTGTGCCAAGGTGACATGTGTCGAGTGGGTAGAGCTCTATCCAAAGTGGAGGAAAGTGATCATCGGTTGGGCACAAAAGAGATGCGTGCCAACATTTCATTGCCTGAGGTCGTTATTTCATCCTATCTTTGAAAGATTGTGTAGAGTAGACATGTAGCAAAAGTGTAGTGCAGACGCCAATCATGGGGCCCACTAAATTTCTTTGGGAATGAGAGCTATGTGGCACTTGAGTAGGGACCGATGAAGAAGAAAAAAGGAACAACCAAAATGGCCCGCAACTACGACACGTGGAAGCATAGCGGGGATTCCTGAGATGTGAAGGAAAGGAAACCTTCGGGGTGCACAGAGCAGACACGTGGAAGGGGCAGTAGACTTTGACAAAAAGGCTGAGTAGCCTACCTATGATGCATGGGCCAATACTTAGAGCAAAATATACCCATCTCATTTAACTTGGAGAAACTCTCTCGCATGTTGTTCGTTGTCTTGTTCAGAGTAGTTGTGGTTGCTTTAGTGTGCTGGAAGACAGAGTGGCAATGAATAAACCTATTTGCCATTTGGGCAATAGCATTTTCATCTTCAATTCCTGCCTTGGCGATGTCTTCATCAGAGACCGAATATAACTTGGTGAGTAGATCCTTTGCTTTCGGAACCCTTTCCAAGATAAACTACGGGAATTGCTCAATTGTTCCATGAGCCTCATGGCTCAATCTTGATGCTTTGGAGATGAACCAATGCATGGGCTGCAGTGCTAGGAAAAAAGTTTTAACCCTTTCCTAATGAGAAATATACAATTTCCTAACCAACATAATAAGATCCGGCTATGCAAGGGAGGACAGGAGTGAGCTTTTAAGAGAGGCAATCTTCGCGTCCTTTGAGTTAATGACCTCAGCTAATTCCACACTTTTTCTTTTTTCGGACGCTAGTTGCCCCTTGGAGTTTCTCATCTCCTTATCCTAGTTTTCCTCGGCTAAGGAGTGGTTTTCCAAATGCATGTCAAGAGAGGACTTTGTCTCCTAAAGTTCTTTTTCTAATTGGGCCCTTTGGCCCTCAAACTCAACATCTTTCTCCTGTAACTTTTGCTCATATTGATCTTTATGGTGCTCTAAAGCCTCATTCTTCTGTGCTATCCCTTCATTATATTCAATGAGAAGCTGCTCCAACTCCTCATTCTTTAGCTGTAAATTTTGCTCTGCCTCCTGATTCTTAGTATGTAGCTCATTAACCATAGTAGGGTCGATAGTCTGAACCTTCACAAGCTCTCCGTGAAGTTTGTTCCTTTCATTCTCTGATACCAATGCCTTTTATGTCAAACATGAAACATCTGCTTCCAAATATTTCTCCTTTTTCTCCAAAAAACTAGCCTTTTCCTTTACTGATTTAAGTTGCTCATTTCTTTTCTTTAGCTAGCGACCAGTTTTGATGAAGTCGGAGGTGACCACCTGTTGTGTTTCCTCCATAAACTCAACCTTATCCTATGGTCGGTCCACCTTCATGTCAAGCCCTACCACATATATTTCATAGTCTTCTAGATGCATCTCCCCTTGTGGCTTGGTTACCGTCAGGTACTTGGTTGCAAACTTCAACTCTTGTCGGGTCTCATCATAGAGAGTTTACATTTTTGGCTCAATAGAAGTATTATCATCCTTTGCCTTGCACTTTTGTATTCTATTTGTATGTGCTTCCTTTCTGAGTCAATCTGTGCCATGAATTGGGTTGACGATGAGTCTAGCCCACCTGCGAAAGGAGCATTAGAAGGTAGGGCATATCAATAGGTAATTTTGATAGGCTAGGGCATTTTCTTTTTTTGGAGAGTGGTAGTTTATGAGGAGAATAGGGGAACATTCCAAAACTTGGTTTGAGAACCAGTAGAAGGGCTTTCCACTTGCCATAGCTCAATTGGTGAACTGGCGGGAGGACTCATGGGATGGAATGGTGAAGGATTTGTCATCGTGGAGTCAGCTTGCTATGAGGGTAGAGGAGGATTTGCAGTGATAGTGGAAGTATGGGTGCCCACAGAGGGCACACCTTCAAAAAGCAAGGCAAGGAGGGCTTGAGTGGAAGCATTTGGTGTAAGGGTTCATGGAGGAGTAAAGGTGGGTGGAGTGATCTGTGAGAACTGGGCGAAACCTCCCACATATGTTGGATCAAAGGTGGGAAATAGAGGGCCAATACTCATGGAAAGGATTGCCGCGAAGACAGTTGATGATACCAAGGATTGAGAAGCAAGAGAAGAAGGAGAAAAAATTACCTATTGACAGGTCGATGGTGGCTCCTGACTCATTAATGACTCCTCCCCTTCTTCAAGCTCCTGGCTAGCTACAAGCACCTATCTTTTGGCGGGTTCTTGCAAAATTTCTCCAATAATGGCCTCCATACACTACCACTTTGCAAGCAAGATTTCCCTAGCCTCAGTAGTTACTGTCAGCTATTGTTGTGGTACTCTAGTTGCCCTAGAGGCCCAAGTGAGTGTATGCAAAGCGCTCAATAAATTAAACTGCACATTTGTGGCTACATAGGGTGGTTGTCTAGAGCCTTTCTCCTATGGTGCGAAGGATGCATAAGTAGCCACTTCTTCTTGTTCTTCAAACTCACCTTTTAGGTCATCACCTTTATTGGTGCTAGAGTCAGGCTTGGGATGCTCCTCATCCCACCATTTTTTAAATTATTTGTCCTCCTTCAATCTCTCATAAGGGGCATCCAATTTCCTTGTTTCTTGGTGATATTTCTAGAAAGCTTCTATCTTCTCATCAGTCCATTCCTATATATATATCCGTCATATATCCTCTAGTTTTATTCTATCTTGGCATATATCCGTCAACCACCCAGTAGTGTATGAACCTCTAGTGAGTACCCTGAAAACTGCCTCGTATTTCATGCATTTTGTTTTCCCTCCATTTTTTTCATTTAAACAAATTTTAATTACTTTAGCGCATAGAGAGACCAAAGTAGCACATAGGATAAAACTTTCAGCGCATAGAGTGAATGAAATAGCTCATTGATAGATTAGCGCTTAGGGTGCTTGAAGTAGTGCATTGGTTAACTATAATGGTGCATCTGATAAATTAGTGCTTAGGGCAATTAGATTAGCGCATTGATGAGATGAACTAGCACATAGAGTGAAGTGGTGTGTCTGGACCCTGTTCCGGCGCATTGAGCAAATGAAATGGCGCATAGAGTAGTTCGGCGCATAGAACCTCTATTCTGGTTCATTGATGACTTTTTTGGCACATTGGGTTTTATTAGTGCATAGAAAGAATATTCTAGCGCATTGGTGAAGTTTTAGACCAAATGGATGATTTTCTTGATTAGACTCCTTAATGTAGATGATGTTTTATCGCATCAGCCTTTGTGTTGATGATGGTTGATGATGTTGATAGATTAGATGTCCATTGATCTCATGATAGGTGAGATGCAATGATAGGATGATGATAATTGACCTTATGATAGGCGAGGATCAGTTATAGGTTGATTGATCTGATAAACCTCATGATAGGTGAGGTTGAGTTGATTGATGAACCTCATGATAGGCGAGGTGCATTGATTGATTTGATAAACCTCATGGTAGGTGAGGTTCATTGATCGATTTGATAAACCTCATGATAGGCGAGGTGAATTGATCGATTTGATAAACCTAATGATAGGTAGGGTTAAAATTGATTGATCTGATAAACCTCATGATAGGTGAGGTTGAATGATAGATTGATGCTCACAAGATTTGATCAAACTCTCACTAGAGCTGATTAGATTGATAGGTTGATTGATTTTGATTAATTGATTGATTGACTGATTGATGTCGGTTGATTGATTGACTGATTTGTGATTTTGTGATGATAGGATCCTTTGACGAGTTTATATATCAGAGAGCGGTTCTTGAGGACATGGGAGTTGATTCGCCATTTGACACAACTTGAGACAACTATTATTGCATGATATGGTTTGTCATCTCTTATCGATATGCCCTAGATCAGGATTAACAGGGGGTTGTTGATAGCCTTAGCTAAGAGGTGGCACAGTGAGCATAACACCTTCCGTTTTCCCACTGGTGAGATTATAGTTACACTTGAGGATGTCTACTAGATTCTACAGATTCCCATGGTTGGAGAGCTTGTTTCATATGATTCACATGAGTAGGGTGGGACCAATGCGCTGCGAAGAGTATTTCAAGATGACCATATATGCGGGTATGAGATTTTGTGGAGGGAGATGGTCGATGCATACACCACTTTTCCTTCTATTCTATTCAGTTTCATTAGAGGGTTCCTTTGTCTTGACCGCAGGTTAAAGGGACTCTTAGTTGGATGGGAGTGGATCTTGGAGAGCATGATTGTTCATGACACTCAATATGTATGGGGTTGTTGTATGCTTGCACACCTTTACCATGATATGCACCAGGTGGTCTATCTGCATCGGGTGAGTTTATTGACAGGGGTCACATTGCTCCAGGTCTAGGCCTAGGAGCATATAATAGTTAGTTGGCCAGTGGGAGACAGACAACGACCAACCATGAGGCCCTATGTTCACATCTATGCAGGTTGAGTTACTCAATCGAGGCTGGGAAAAATCAAGCACTAGAGGAGAGTGCTGGATGATCTAGAGTTGGTGGTATGGCGGCCATATGTTGATTACGAGCAGTGGCCTGAGGATGACATCGAGATGTCGTATTTTTTCAGTCGATTTATTTGATTGGTCAAACCTGTTTTATCATCAAGAGATTTATGCTACTGAGAGTATTGAGATAGTATGGCAGGATTCAGGGCATGCCCCAGGGAGTGGCCCATTATGCACAATGACGACAGGATGCTACAGAGTGGGGGCCAGTCTTGTCCTATGATGCAATGGTGCATCACTTGCAGGGGTTATAGGCCATCATTTGGGAGGTGCATCCAAAGATCACTGATGCGCTAATATTCTAGGAGTATGCCCCGTATATGTTTATGCACCCATTCCCATGAATTACAATTTTGGATGAGCCAACACCATTGTTAGCGGAGGAGGAAGTAGGATGTCATGGGTGGAGGCGACAGAGAGTGGAGGAGGAGGAGGAGAGTAGTAAGGATGGGCATAGTAGTGATGAAGATGATGATGAGGAGAGTGATGGGGGTGGCGGAGGACTAGGGCTGGACGTTGGAGAGATGAGAGTGTCTCACAAGAGGTGACATGTGGAGGTTTAACTACCCTCACCACAGTAGCAGACACAAATTTCTGCACTTTAGGTATAGGTTGAGACTTTACAGGGTCAACTAGAGCAAGTGCAGGCTCTACTCACGTAGGCATAGGGGTAGATACAGATGTTGATGATAAAGAGAGATACTGCTAGGAAATAGGTACAATAGGTACAAACCCATATTGCACAAGTAAAGGCCTAGGGATAGACATAGGGCTAGATGCAGGGGATAATTACTATATTGACTACTGAGAGGGATGACCTGAGACGGTGTGTGCAGCAGGCTGAGGGCATCACTGAGAGGCTATAGTAGGTTGCGGTGGCTTCTGGTACCTCAAATTATTTCAGAGAGGTCCTTTGTATCGTACAAGAGGTTGAGTTCTACAGAGGTCAATATTATGATGCGGTTCCTCCAAAGCGGCAGGAGAGCTTTGCACAATCTCGGTCTAGCAGTTCCCAGTCTTGTACCATTAGTATGGGTGTCACACAACCACTGCCTAGAGATCAGAGAGATCCTAGTGCGGGTCCATCGAGTGCAAGGGGAGGTACCGATCTTGTGATGCTAGCATTGTCTGGGGGGAGCATGACATAGCTCCAATTTATGATTCTCTGATGTACCTTGGACATGTATACACCTCTTTATTCAGTTGAGACATTGATGACGTACCTCTTGTTTTCAGAGTTTATGATACACTGCCATTTTTGATATTGATGTATCTATTTAGACCTTTGGATATCCTTGTACACTCTGACATTATGATTTTGAGGTTATATGATATGTGATGATGATTATGATCTATGTGTCTATATGATTTCATGATGGATGCATTTTATTTATGCTTTATGATGCTTAAATGAGTGAATCTATCCAACTTCCAAGAGCTGTGGGAAGGTTGCCATCAGTTGATTATTTGTTAAGTTAAGATTGAAAAAACCTAACATATTTCCCAACTTTCTTGGAAATCTGAAGAGACTTGCTCATTTAAGCTTAGTGAACCACTTTCTTAATGCAATTATATGAAATGATTTTGATTATGCAAATGAGATGTGATGCACGTATTTTTGTGCTTTCTGATGCAAATATTATGATGTTATGCATGCATGGATGAATGATGTGATAATGTTTTCTAATGTATGCAAATGATAATGCAACTGATGTGTTTTCTATATGAGAATGATGTGTTTTTGGTAATGTCAAGTGTACTCAATCCATTAGTATCAGAGATAACATTGTTGTGAAATTGTTGTAGCTTTAGAAACCCTATAGATACAGATGCAAGCTAATCATGGATGCAATCTAACTTAACAATGCAGACCTATTGTTAAGACCTAATAGGCAAATGTTGTCATTCGTAACAACCGATTTGTCATGCTTTTTTTATCATCATCGAGCCTTTAAAAATTTGAAAGCAAGTACAAGCATAGATGACATATTTAGACCATGATGACCTGAGTACTACTTCCACGATGTTTGATAGTGCAAGTTAACAAAAGCATCTAAGTATAATTAAACTGAGATGACCTGAGTATTGCTTGCGTAAACAGACAAGAGTTAACTATTTTCCTATGAAAATTCAAAATGTCATGAGTGATACTTTGTAGAGCATATCTCACGACAATTTGCACAGTAATAATGATCAACTCACAAACACAGACAAAGAAAAATCATACTCCTTCCTGGATCCCCTAGTTCGATACATCATCGGGTGCTCTAGAGATATGATAACAAAAATCAAAGTACAACAATTGAACCTTTATGTTAGACGCGATAAACCCATGATTCATGAGGAACATCATCCATTTAAAGTTGGCTTCTGGTCTGATTGATTTGGATGGTTGATGTGTTCATGATGGTGATTAATGTTCACTATTGGATTGCACTATGATCAGTGTTTTGGGTTGTGTTGTTCTACTATTGTTTGTCTATTGGTTCAAGCTCAAAGTTTATTGCCCCCAGTGAGTTCAAAAATTTTCCCCTAGTCTAGGGTGAGACACGACCATGATGCTAGGATATGTACATGAAGCCTTTTGATGATAGGAAGATTGATGGTGAAAGCGAATGGTCAGCATGCTCAAATAGATGGAAAAACTAAACCTATCACAAATAGCACCTATTGTTAGGTTTTCACTACTTGTTTTTATTGCACTTTTTTAGATTTTTATGATTTTTCACTTTCTTTTATTTTTTTGTTGTTGCCAATATGCCTTTTTGCAAGGTTTTCATCAAGGCAACCATTTTTTCAGGACATTTTCTGATGTTTTTGTATTTTTTTAGGATTCTTTTTGATGCATTGGATGATTTAGGTGTAGAATTTCTTGAGATGTAGGCTATTGAGGGGTTCATCAAACAAATCCCCTTCTACTGTGGACAACTGGTATGCTCTTGATCCAAAGACTAACATAATGACAAAGGGACCTAGCCAGTTTGGTTCAAATTTCCCCTTCTCTCGATCTTGTTGGTTACGGGGGTTCTATTTCAGGACTAAATCACCCACCTGAAATGTTCTAGGCTTGACCCTGTGATTGTAGCTTCTAGATATCCTTTGTTGGTATGCTTTCAAATGATCCACTGCATGTTGATGATGCTCATCTAATAGTTCCAATTCTTGTAACCTAGGCACTTTGTAATCCTCATTTGAAATGATCCCCTTTAGTGACACTCAGAGTGATGGGAACTCAACCTCAATAGGTAGAATGGCCTTTGATCCATAGACTAGGGCATATGGTGTTGCTCCTATCAGGGTGTAGGTACTGGATCTATAAACCCATAATGCAGGGTTTAGTTGAATGTGCCAATCACGTCCAACATTGTTGATGGTTTTCTTCAATTTTTTTAGGATAGTCTTGTTGGAGGCCTCTTCTTCGCCATTTCCTTGGGGATAGTGTGGTGTAGAAAACTGATGCTGGATGTGGAACCTCTAATAGAGTTCTTGGACATCCTGATTTTTGAATGGTCTGTCGTTGTCCGTGATAATGGATTGAGGGATGTCATATCGAAAAATGATGTAGTTTAGTATGAATGATGAGATTTGTTTTCCTATGATGGTGGTTAGGGGAACAACTTCAATCCACTTCGTAAAATACTTCATGGCTATGATAATGAACTTGTGTCCATTTGATGAAGATGGATGAATTTTCTCTACGAGATCTAGTCCCCACTGAAAAAAGGGCCATGTTGATGCAAAAGGTTGAAGTTCTTGTGTTAGTGCATGGATGAGATTGCCATGAATCTGACACTTTTGGCATTTCTTAATGAGCTTAAAAGAATCTCTCTCCATAGTCAGCCAGTAATATCTCAAATGGAGGAGTTTCTTGGCTAAGGTTAAACCACTTGAATGAGTTCCACAAACATCTTCATGAACCTCCTGTAAATCCATTTCAGACTCATCACATTCCAGACATCGAAGGAGAGTTATGTCAAGACCTCATCGATAAAGGACATCCACAATAAGGGTATGTCGGGCGGCTTGACAAATGAAGTTTCATTTTTGATTTCAGGATAGGTCGGGTGGGAGGGTATTGTCTTTTAGGTAATTATAAATTTTCTTGTAGATGGAAGTGTCAACCTTAGCTAGATGGTAGATGAATTGGGATTCTAATTTTTCATAGGATGAGTTGAACAGTTGTTCTGCCATGAACTCATAATGGGATCGTTTCTCAAGAATCTGTAAGAGAGAAGTAATGGTTTCCATGGCATCAACAACTTTGTTGTCACTTCTAAGAATCTGCTCAAATCATATTTCCACAAAGTAATTTTGTAGTCATCAACCATTCTTTTATAAGGCATCATCTTGTTATCCTTTGTTTGATAATCATTGTTTACCTAATTAATGACCAGTTGTGAATCCCCGTAGACATGTAACTTTGTGATCTTCCACTCAACTGCTACTTTGATTCCAATGATCAATGCTTCATATTCGGCTGTGTTGTTGGTGCAAGGAAACATCAGTCTATAGGATTTGGGAATGGTATGTCCTTGTGGTGAGATAAACAAGATTTTGACACCTGAGCCATGTTGTGTATAAGAGTCATCAAAGTACAAGACCCATTGTTGTGTTGATACTGTTAGGACGTCAGCATCTAGAAACTCAATGTTCATTAGATGATTGTCTTGCAATGGTGCTTCAACTAACTGGTATGCGATTGCTTGTCCTTTGATTGCCTTCCTATCAAGATATTGTATGTCAAATTCACTCAGCATCATGACCCACTTAGCTAGTCTTCCAGTTAGATTAGCTTTGCTAAGAAGGTATTTTAGTGGATCTATCTTAGCTATTAATTTGATGGTACGAGTTAGCATGTAGTGTCGTAATTGTTGGGTAGTGAACACTAATTCCAAGCAAGCCTTTTCAATGAAGGTGTAATTGATCTCATAGCCATTTAAGGTTTTGCTGATATAATAAATTGCTCTTTCTTTTCTTGTTGAATCCTCCTGTGCTAATAAGGCTCCCAATGATATCTCAGTTGTTGCTATGTACAATCAAAGTGGCTTTCCTTCTACTGGTGGTATTAAGATAGGTGGAATCATTAGATATTGTTTTAATTGGTTGAAGGACTCTTTGCATTTCTCATCCCATCAAAAAGATACATTCTTATGTAGCAAGTGAGTGAAAGGATGGGTCTTATTTGCCAGTTTTGAGATAAATCTTCGGATTGATTGGAATATCCCTTGCAGAGATCGTAGCTTATTGATGTTCTTGGGCGGTGGCATCTCCATGATGGATTTGAATTTTGTAGGATCTACCTCAATGTCATTTTCTGAAACTATATATCCCAAGAGTTTGGCTGAAGTCACCCCAAACACACATTTCTTTGGGTTCAGTTGTACATTTAACTTTTCCAGTCTAGTGAATATTTTATCTAGGATCTCTAGGTGTCCTTCTCTGGTGTATGATTTGTCTAAAATATCCTTCACATAGTGTTCCATGAAGGTGTGCATCATATCATGAAACATTGTCATCATAGCACACTGATAAGTTTCTCTTGCATTCTTTAACCCGAATGGCATGACATTCCGGCAAAAGCTTCCACAAGGACATGTGAAGGCTATCTTATCTTGATCCTCAGGCGTAATTTTGATTTGATTATAGCTGGAAAAACCATCCATGAGTGACAACATGCCATGCCCTGCTATTAGGTCCACAATGATGTCAATGTTGGGTAGGGGAAAGTCATCTTTTGGGAAAGCCTTGTTGAGATCCCTAAAATCTATGCATATCCTGATGCTCTTGTCTAGTTTTGAAACAGGCACAATGTTTTATATCCATTCAACATAGTCAATTGGTCTAATGAACCGAACATCCAATAACTTCTTCAGTTCTGCCTTTACCAATATGGCAATATGCGAATGCATTTTCCTTAACTTTTACTTGATCAGTTTTACCTCTCCTGGTAGTGATAAGTGGTGCAAGATGAGTTCTGGATGAATCCCTGGCATGTCGACACATGACCAAGCAAAATTGACTTGTCTTTCTGTGAAGAATTTGATGAAGTTCAATTTTTCTTGATTTGTCAAGGATTCTACTAGATGGACAATCTTTATTGTTTCTTCATTGCTGATATCAAGATAGATTGAGTGGGTTCAACCAATACGGGTAAGTGCACAAAGTTGAGTCCACGAAACGTGGAAGTTTTTGCCTTAGGCAAAAAAATGAATTCGGCTTGCAAAAAATGAGATCTCGCTTTTTAATAAACAGGATCTCGTTTAGCTTTGGGATCCCGAGCCTAAGTTTAAAAAACGGGATCCCGTTTTTGGAAACGGGATCCTGTTTTGAAAATTTTCCAAAAACAAAAATTTCCAAAAATGGAAATTTTAAAACAGAATCTGTTTTGAAAAATTTCCAAAATGGAAACTTTCAATTTTGAAAAATTTCCATTTTCGAAAGTTTACAAAACGGGATCTGTTTTGAAAACTTTCCATTTTAAATTTTCGTTTTGGAAGAATTTCAAAGCGGGATCGTTCATAGAACAATAAAAATGGCTTTTTTATGAAAGGGATCCCGTTTTTTAAATTATGAATTTTTGAGCGGGTTTTTTGGCTTTTTTTTTGGTTCAGGAAATGGTTGGGGACCCGAACCTAAGCTTTGGACCTAGTTTGACCTACAACTTGAAGGTCCTGTTAATGTCACAGGAAGATAATGACTTTGGACATATGTTTGAAGACCTATTTTGTAGAATTTTTTACGAAATTAAAACCCATTATAGATGAGACAGTGCAGATTCCAAATATGTAATTTTTTTAATAATTTGATTATTTTTTCTATTTTTCAATTAATTTCTAATGAAACTAGTCCATAAACTTGAATTATTAGGTTTTTTAGTATTTTAATAACTTTTGATCAACATAACATTTTGTGAAAAATAGCGAGAGCAAACTCAGGACAATTCTTTTAGGTTTTAGAAAAAAAATAAAAAATGATAAGTTTAGGTCATCTTATTTATCGTACATGACAATTTTTCAAAATGACAAATATGCCTAATAAATATTTAATAAAAAAAAATTCAATAAAAAATTATAAAAATATTAAAAGCAAGCTTTAGTGAGTCACAAATCTTTTCCCAAAAGGATTTAGAAAAATATGATAATTTAGGTCAAAATATGGATGTCGTACACGTGCATGGTATGGTATAAAAAAATGACTTTTAAACAATGGTTTTTAGAAACGCCTATTGAAACTCAATTTTTACAATCTGGGTATTGAAATAAATTATATATTTGGAAACTAGACTCCGAGTACTACATTTTATGATCAATGACTTTTTTGAAGATTCCATCTCTAAGTGCTTCAAATTTTAAGGTCAAATGTGTCAAATTCTAAAAATCAGGGAAAACACTTCCACTTTTTGGCCAAAAAGTGGACTCAACTTCTTGCACACACCCATACTTTAGATTGTTCTTGAAAGTATTCGGGGAGTGTGTCAAATCTTCCATCCTTCAGTGCCTTAGAGAGGTTTTTTCTATTGGATACACTATTTTTACTTTTCCCTAATCTGATATTACCATTGAATGGTTTTCACCATAAGATCTATTCCCTGTATTATTCATTTTGCAGCTAGAAAATTTGACACTCTCCTAGTTGGAAGCTTCATCATGATGTTCAATGGTGGAATCTATTTTGGGATTGGCAAAACAGAGGAAGTTGACAATGGCCTCATCATTTGAAAAGATGGGGATATTAGACGGCTTAGTTTGATCCCAATCTATGAGTTCGGGATGTACTAGGGGTAAGGGATCGTTGGATTGGTTAAGGTCAGATGCAGTAAGGGTCCCAATGGTAATGTCTTCGGATTGTCCAATAGCAAAATCAATGTCTATAAGGTAACTCTCCTCTAAATTATTTGTTTCGCTCTAAGTTTGGCCATCTTCTTTGGAGTCATCAATATGTTGTGATCCTATTTCAAGTAGTCTGTAACCTAAACTTTGACCCTCCTCATGTATGGGTGTATACTTTTGTACCACATCAATTTCCTTATCGTGACAAGACTCTTTAGATAGTGAATCCCACTCATATTCATTTGAATCAGTTTCATGATCATCACTAGCTTGTAGTTGTAGGATTCTTTCAACAACTTGATGTCTACTTTCTTCTCTTGATTCTTCTTTATACCCCAATCCTGTTTTATCCTTGGCTTGCATTGTGATAGGTTGTATCGATTCTATTATGCCTTCTTTCCTTTTACCGATAAGACCTTTTCCCTCGTATCCCATATTTTCTAGGATTGTCTTTCCTTTGCTATATTGCTCTGTTTGCACACTAGAGGTGGATGCTTGTGATGATTCTTCATCTTTGTATAACCAGTTTAAAACCTCTTTGTCGTCTAACTCATCCACTAATGTGCCTACTCTTACAAAGGTGCCATCAAATAGTGCGGTGGGTTGCGATGATTGTTGTCTTGATGTTGATGGTTGCCCATGTGATTTAGGAGAAGAGGAAAGTTGTGATAAACATAAGGATTGCTCAAATGAGTATTACCCCATGTCTTTTTCTTTCAATTGGATCTTGGCCACTTGTTTTGATAAGGACTCAAGTTGACTTTTCTGATCTTGTGGAGTAGAATTACCGATACCTTTTTCTTTTGAGCGATCCTTTATCTCGGGCTAGTTTGATGAAGAATTTGATGTACTTTCTTTACTTGAGGGAGTGGAATCACTGATACCCTTATCCTTTGATTGGTCCTTTTTCTCAACTCACTTTGACAAGGCATTTAGTTGTTTCCCATTATTTGATGAACCATGAGTCAAAGCTTCCTTGTTGTGCGGTACAAAAGCATCTTGGGAAGTCTTGAGGGTGTCACAATGTTGGGGCTTGTTTAAGTCAGCTGTAATAGTGATTTCCTTCCCATTGAAAGGGAATTTCTAACATTGGTGATATGTGGATGACACTACTTGCATGTCATGAATCCAAGGTCTTCTCAAGAGTATGTTGTATGTTAACTCTTTTTCTAACACTTAGCATACTATATCTTTGACAACTGGTCCCACTTGAATAGGTAGCACTATCAACCCTTGTGAAGATCTCTCCTCGTCATCATATGCTTTTATTGTGATTTTCCTTCTAGGGTCAATAGCATTTTCTAAATAGCCTAGTGCACAGACAAGTTTCAAAGTACAAATATTTAGTCTAGCTCCTCCATCTATTATAACATGTTTAACACAGTGTTTGTGGATTAAGACCTCAATGTGGAGGGTAGCGTTGTGTGGATGATTGATAGATACATCATCATGTTCAGAAAATGATAAGTAGTGTGGTGCAGTCAAATGTCCCACCATAGTTTGGAATTGGCAAACCTCTAGATTGTTTGGTACCATGGTGGTGACTAGAGCTTGTTCCAAGATTTCCTTGTGAGCAGGCGAAATCTTGAGAAGTTCTAATATGTATATTTGGGTGGGTATTTTCTACAACTGATCAACTATGTTATATTGGGTTGCAGGGATAGCAGTAGTTACTTAGGATGTGGAAGGGGTAGCTCCTTTGAATGTTACCTTGGCTTGTTCTCATGTGATTGCATTGATCGATGAATCATTTTGTCCCTCTCTGATTTTGATAACATTGATTTTATTGTCATCTGTAATGATGTTGTTGAACAAATTTATGGGAACAAGGTCATTGATTTGATGTGAGGTAGTGTCGATATTGTGATGTTGATTTTCAATTGCAATGATGTTTTGTTCATGTTCAAGGGTGTTGTCATTTGTTGGGGTATCAATCACAATAAGATCTAATTTGTCATGGGTTTGATCATCAACCACCTCAATATGCAGAATGGTGGTGTCATAGACATAGTTTATGTTTTTTCTTTGGTATTTGAAGAAGATTCCCCTTTTTTTGTAGTTGGGTAGAGGGTTCTTGAATGCCCCATGATCATTGTTTGTTTGGGGTCCTTCTACAAATATCACCTTGTTGTTAATTAAGTCTTGTATCAATTGCTTCAATTGCATGAAGTCATTGGTTTTATGTCCTTTGTTGCGATGAAAGTAAAAAAAATGAGCATCATTCCACCATGAGGGCTTTACTTGTGGTTCCCAATTTCTTGCCTCTGGTAACGTTATGACTTTAGCTTCAAGAAGTTCTTGTAAGGAAAATAGAGGTGCAAAAACACTTTCCTAATGTCAAAACTACAGGAAAGAATGCATACAGTACTTTTAATTTTCTAATTACAATCCAAATAAGACACACATGAAAGATTTATAGAAACAAAGAAGATACTCAAAGACAATGAACAATAAATTTACGTGGGAAAACCCTTTTAGGAAAAAACCCACCACACCAAGCTGAATCTCTTTGTATTACAGTAACAACAATTACATACAATGCAGAGATACAACTCTTTGGTATCAGTTCACAGTAGCTTCATTCACTGTTCATCCAGTTACAAAAATGCTCTCCATAATCTGATTCACTCATTTTCCTTTCAAATCAGAATCGATCCTTTAAATCTTATCACATTTTTATTTTTTACCTTCTGTTCATCCTTATCCGCCATTGCCCCATCATAGAAATTTTCCTCTTGAGCGTTGATTTTTCCTTGCATGTAGTTCAGCTCCAACGTTGCAACTGTTGCAGAAATCTTACTTCCATCCATTTGAAATTCACTTCCTCTGATTGGTTCACGAAGCTCCACATATGATGGTCAATCTAATCAAAGGCGTTCAAACTTTTTTGGCATATCGGTGAGACACCAACAGTGTCTCCCGATGCCACAAGGTCTTCATATCAATATCGGCGTAAGTCCCAATAGTCAGCAAGATGATATAATGAACGCCATGAGTCATACTGAATCCATCGACATCCATTGCATTTCTATTGGCAAGAGATTCCTCCATCAGTAAGACGTTTTACCGATGCTCACAAGTCATATCGATTTCAACTTTTCCATTGAAATTTTTTTTTCGTTCGCCAAGAGGTTTCACCGAAGCACCTAACAGTCAGCAAGACATTCATCTTTTGCCAAGACTTCACTCTGAGCAAACAAGTTTTACCGAGTCGGCAAGACTTTTGTCTTTCATCGAGACCTCACATTGAGTGCCGAGACCTCACATCAAGTAGCCAAGTCTTACCGAGTCAGCAAGATTTTTGACCTTCGCCAAGACCTTTTCACTAAGCACCTATGTCTTACTGAGTCAGCAAGAAATTTGACCTTCGCCAAGACATCTTAGCGAACACAACATGTAATCCCGAAGACTATCGGCGAGACTCTCCAAGTCGCCAAGACTTCACACCGAAGTCTTTTGTCACCGCGAAGGTACCAAGTGAATAATCCCATCGGCGAGACCTTTCTTCATCGTTGAGACTTCTCCTTGAGACCCTTGAGCTACTCTGACATCCGCTTTGACACCCGATAGCAACCTTTGTCAGTGAGACATTTCATATCGGCAAGACTACATACCGACAACCTAAGTCTCCCTGATAACTGTGAGTGAATAACAATCGGTAAGAGAAACAACAGTCCACAAGAGATCTCCATTCGACAAAAGGTCACAATGAATGCTTCTTGTCACAACGATAGTTCATTTGGCAAGACACCAACCTTGTCTCAACGACTTGGAACATTTCAAGGATTCACAATAGTTAGTCGGCCAGACATGATTAATGTCACAATGACTTTGCCCTCTAGGAGTTACATGTCAGTATGGATTGAGGCAAATATTCCAACAATCTCCCACTTGACGAAGACCTTATTGAAAACTCTAGAGCAAAATAAAACTACTTAAATTCATGGGCCAAGAGGCCCATCGAACTGGCACACCACCTGTATTTGTTTGTGCTCATAGGCTTCGTCAATGCGTCTACAACATTTTTTAGAGTATCCACTTTCTCCAAAGAGATCTTCCAATCCTCCACCATATCTCATACAAAGTGATACTGTACATCCATATGTTTCGTCCTGGCATGGAAAGTAGGATTCTTTGCCAAACATATAGCACTCTGACTGTCACAGTAAATAGTAATTTTTCCTGCATCAAAACCAATGTCAGAACACAAACGTTTTAACCAGATTGCTTCTTTACAGGCATGTGTAGTTGCCATGTATTCTGCCTCTGTAGTGGACAAAGCGACTACAACCTGCCGCTTGCTCATCCAACTCACTGCACCACCATTCATCATGAAAACATATCCACTGGTGGATCTTCTGCTGTCAATGTCCACTACCCAATTAGAGTCCACATAACCTTGAATACTGAGAGTCCTCTATGATTCAACCAAGTTCCCATGGTAACACAAAACATAGTTTGAAGTGCCCTTCAGATATCTAAACACTCTCTTCACAGCATCCCAATGTGTCCTTCCAAGATTAGCCATAAACTGACTAAGAACTCCCATTGCTTGGGAAATGTCTGGCCTTGTATAGACCATTGCATACATAAGGCTACCAACCGCACTAGCATAAGGTACACTGGTCATGTCCTCCATCTCAGTAGGAGATTTTGGATAGTCTTCAACAGATAGCTTCATTCCCTGCAAAACTGGAACAACTAGCTACTTGCACTCAGTCATACAAAATCTCTCTAGAATAGTCATGATATACTTACTTTGACTGAGCCAAAGTTTTCTATTTTTCCTGTCCCTAGTTATTTCCATTCCTAGAATGTACCTTGCTGCACCAAGATCTCTCATTTCGAACTTTGCAGACAACTAAGACTTAAGATTAGAAATCATTAGCTTACTATTGCCTATGAACAACATATCATCAACATAGAGAGCAATAATAAGAACTTGATCACTTCAGCTTTGTAATATACACAATGATCACATTTTCATCTTACAAATCCCAATGACAAAACAAAAGTGTCAAATTTTTGGTACCACATTCTAGGAGACTGTTTTAACCCATACAAAGATTTCTTTAACTTGCAAACTAGTCTTTCTTTACCTTTCTCACAAAGTGCTCCGACTGGGACATATAAATTTCTTTTTCAAGATCACCATGAAGAAACGTACTGTCTTCACATCCGTCTATTCAATTTCTAAGTCATACACTGCTGCAAGTGACAAAAGAAATCTAATAGATGTCAGCTTAGCTACAGGAGAAAATATTTCTCTATAATCAATTCCCTCTACTTGGGAATAACCTTTTGCAACTAGCCTCACTTTATATTTTTCTACATTGCCATCCAGACCAATTTTCTTTTTAAATACCCATTTGTAGCCCACAACTTTTCTGCCTTTAGGCAATGGCACCAAACTCCAGGTATCATTCTTTTCTAATGATGCCATCTCTTCATTCATGGCTTCCAACCAAGAGTTTGAATCAAACATTTTAAATGCCTCTTTCACAGTCCTAGGTTCATCAATGCTAGAAACTAAAGCATAGGCACAAGTAGAATCTATTAAAGAAAACCCATACCTATCAGGTTGCTTTCTTTCACGAGTTGACCTCCTCACAAGTTGAGGCTGAGGTGGTTCTTCATCTTCTTCAGAACTTTCAGAGCTACTTGAGCTTTCCTCAGTATCAGGTACATTTGGATTTTTCAATTCCTCTTTATCTGGTGTCAGAGGAATTTCTGCTACATCCTTTTCATTTTTTGATTTCTTCTCTGACTACAAATCCAGTGTAGAAGGCTTCAGCTCATGAAAGATAACACTTCTGTTGTACAAAACCTTCTCAGTCTCAGGGTTCCAAAGCTTGTATCCTTTTATGCCAGCACTATAGCCAATAAAAATACACTCTACAGCTTTGTTTTCCAACTTATATATGTTTTCAAATGACACATATGCATATGCCTCACAGCCGAAGACATGAATATGTCTCAAAGAGGGCTTCCTTCTAGACCATGCTTACAAAAGCAGAGTTAGGAGAATGATTTAACAAGTAACATGTTGTAGAGACTACTTCAACCCCAGAACTTCTCCTCCAAGCCAACACTACTCAACATACTTTGTGCTCTTTCCATTACCATCCTGTTGAACCTTTCAACAACTCCATTTTGCTGTGGAGTGTAAGGTGTAGTCTTATGTCTTTTAATCCCATGATCTGTACAGTACCTTTCAAATTCATCTGAACAAAACTCACCGCCATTGTCAGTCCTTAAGCATTTTATTTTCCTACCAGTCTAATTTTCAACAATTTTTTTAAATTCCTTAAACTGGCTGAACACTTTTGATTTACTTTTCAAAAAATATACAAATGTTCTTCTTGAATAATCATCAATAAATGACACATAGTATCTTGATTTAGACAAAGAAGGAACATTCATTGGACCAAACACATTAGAATGAATATAATCAAGCAAACTAGAAGATTTGTGAGGACTAGAATAAAATGAAACACAGTGTTGTTTACCATATATGCAATGTTCACAAAATTCGAACTCAAGGTTACAATCTTCAAGCCCTTCTACTAGGTTTTTATTTTTCAGGATTTTTAAACCTTTTTCACCAATGTGGCCAAGCCTATGATGCCAGAGCATAGTCTTTTCTACTGGAAGTTTAACCTCCATGGCATTTACTCCATCAAGAATGTTTTCCTTCTTATCTCCATGAGTGGACTTAAGTGTCTTTGCAGAGACACTGTTGCATTGGACAGCTAGTGCATCTAGCTTGTACAAGGTACCAATTCGAGCACCCCTAGCTAACACCATTGCACCTCTAGTCATCTTGCATCCATCTCCAGAGAATGTGACTTGCACTCCAATATCATTCAACTTACTTATAGAAAGTAAATTATGAGCCAGACCTAGTATATGCATTACATCATTGATTCCCTTCACTCTTCCATCAGGGAATTGAATTTTGACTCTTCCACGACCAACAATTTCCAAAGATGAATCACTTGCCAAATACAGCTTTCCACCATCATAGTTTTCATACTTCATGAACCAGTCTCTATGATATGTCATGTGGAAAGATGCTCCATAATCAATTAGCCAGACATCATCAGATGCCCGCGTAGCCAAAGCTGCAATGAAGGCGTCTGCATCACTCTGAGAAGAATCATTTTTAGAAGAGGTCTTCTTCTTCTTCTTTTTCTCCTCCTTGCAATCCTTTCAGACATGACCAGGTTGCCCACAATTCCAACATTTCACCTTGGACTTCTTGCCAAGAGACTTTGATCTCCCTCTTGATTTCGATCTAGATTTCTTGTCCTTCTTCTTGCCTTTCTCCTTCGATCTACCTCTGATAGCAAGAGCCTCCTTTTCCATCTCAGAAGATTTTCTTCTCATCTCTTCTGACAACAAAGAAGCAACAACATCTGCCATCTTGAAAGTGGATGTCGTACTTCCAATAGCCATCACCAGATGATCCCAAGAATCTAGCAAAGAACATAGCAGCAACATGCTGTGATCTTCATCTTCAATCTTCACACCAACAGATGTTAACTGAGCAATCAGCATGTTGAAAGCATTCAAGTGATCAACAATAGATCCTCCCTCTTGCATTCTCAAAGAGTACAACTTCTTCCTCAAGAACAATTTGTTCACCAAGGACTTGCCTTGATAAATTGATGCCAGTCTTTTCCACAAGGAAGATGCAGTCTTTTCTTCATGAACGTTCAGAAGAACAGAGTCTGCCAAACAGAGCCTTATTAGCTCCTTAGACTTTCTATCTACAATATCCCAATCCTCTTGCTTCATGCGTTGAGGCATCATTCCAGACACAACATTCCAAAGATCTCGGTCTACTAGCAGATCTTCCATTTTGAGTTTCCACAACTCAAAATTGCTACCATTGAATTTCTCTATTTCCATCTTCCCAGATGTGCTTTCCATCTTAATTTGTAATTAAACTATCAAACCTCTACCAAACTCCCACTGAAAAAGAATTGACACAAAAAACCCAACCCACTCACAAGGATAACACAACTGGCTAGGCTCTGATACCACTTGTAAGGAAAACAGAGGTGTGGAAACACATTCCTAACGTCAAAACTATAGGGAAGAATGTAGACGGTACTTTTAATTTTCTAATTATAGTCCAAATAAGACACACATGAAAGATTTATAGAAATAAAGAAGATACTCAAAGACAATGAACAATAGATTTATGTGGGAAAACCCTTTCGGGAAAAAACCCACCACACCAAGCTGAATCTCTTTGTATTATAGTAACAACAATTACATACAATGCAGAGATACAACTCTTTGGTATCAGTTCACAATAGCTTCATCCAGTTACAGAAATGCTCTCCACAATCAGATTCACTCATTTTTCCTTTCAAATCATAATCGATCCTTTAAATCTTATCACATTCTGATTTTTTACCTTTTGTTCATCCTTATCCGCCATTGCCCCATCGTAGAAAGTTTCCTCTTGAGTGTTGATTTTTCCCTGCATGCAGTTCAGCTCTAGTGTCGCAACTGTTGCAAAAATCTGACTGCCATCCATTTGAAATTTTCTTCCTCTGATTAGTTCACGAAGCTCCACATAGGATGGTCAATCTAGTCAAAGGCGTTCAAACTTTGTTGGCATATCGGTGAGACACCAACAGTGTCTCCCCGATGCCACAAATTCTTCATATCGATATCGGTGTAAGTCCCAACAGTCGGCAAGATGATATAACAAATGCCATGAGTCATACCGAATCCATCAACATCCATTACGTTTCTATCAGCAAGAGATTCCTCCATCGGCAAGACTTTTTATCGATGCTCACAAGTCATATCAATTTCAACTTTGCCATCGACAAGACTTTTCTGTTGGCCAAGAGGTTTCGCCGAGCCTCCTCAAGTTTCACCGAAGCACCTGAAAGTCGGCAAGACATTCGTCTTTCGATAAGACTTCACTCCGAGCAAACAAGTCTTATCAAGTTGGAAAGAATTTTTTCTTTCGTCGAGACCTCACATCGAGCGCCGAGACCTCACATCGAGCAGCCAAGTCTTACCGAGTCAGCAATACTTTTGACCTTCGCCAAGACCTTTCACCAAGCACCTATGTCTTATCGAGTCGACAAGACATTTGACCTTCACCAAGACATCTCAGCGAACACAACATGTAATCCTGAAGACTATTGGCGAGACTCTCCAAGTTGCCAAGACTTCACACCAAAGTCTTTTGTCACCGCGAGGGTACCAAGTGAATAATCCCATTGGCGAGACCTTTCTTCATCGCTGAGACTTCTCCCCAAGACCCTTGAGCTACTCTGACATCTGCTTTGACACCCAATAGCAACCTTTGTCGACGAGACATTTCATATCGGCAAGATTACATACCGATAACCTAAGTCTCCCCGATAACTGCAAGTGAATAACAATCAGCGAGAGAAACAACAGTCGGCGAGAGATCTCCATTCGACAAAAGGTCACAACGAATGCTTCTTTTCAAAGCGATAGTTCATTCGGTGAGACACCAACCTTGTCTCAGTGACTTGGAACATTTCAAAGGATTCAGAACAATTAGTCGGCCAAACATGATTAATGTCACGACTTTTCCCTCTAGGAGTTACATGTCAGTATGGATTAAGGAAAATATTCCAACAGTTCCTTCAATGTTGATTCTGTTGATTGTCCTAAAGGTGTAAACCTTCTTCGATTTGAGGACATTCGATATGATGGTGTTCTAGATCCAACATAACCTTGATTGTTGCTTTGGTTGAAATTTTGGTTGTTGTTTTAGATGTTGGTTTGGTGGTTGGGTGGATTGTTATTCTGATTAGTTTTGGCTGTAGTTGTGGTTAAGTTGAATACAAGTTTTGCATTTTGAGTTTCAACTACACCATTGTTATTTCCAACATTCTTGTTTCGTTGCCAAAACTTGGGTTTGTCACCACTATTGTAATTGTTGGAGGAGTTTGATGAGTTGTTTTCATTGTAAATATTGATGACTCCTCTCTTGATTAGAGCTTCTTCTATTTTTATTCCATTTTCAATCAATTTTTTGAAGGTTGGTGGACATTGCAATTCTAATCTATAACTCATCTCGTCATTTAGGTTATCGATGAAGATTTCGATCTTTTCATTTTCAGGTACGGGATGAGAATATCATACAAATAACCTTCTCCATTTTTGCAGGAATACAAGAAATGATTCACCTTTCTTTTTTTTCAAGTTACAAAGATCTTTCATGGTGATGTCATGTTGGATGTTGTAAGAATATTGGCTGATGAACTTATTGACCAATTCTTCAAAGGTATTAATTGGTGGGGTGAGTTTGGAGAACCATTCAAGACATTGTCCACCTAAGCTTCATGGAAATAATCTCATCAAGTATATTTCTTCATATGCAAATTCAAGACTCATGGTTCTAAATTCCCTCACATGGTCTATCAAATTAGTTTTTCCATTGTATTTGTCATACTTTTGGAATTCACAATATTTGGGAAAAGGAATCATGTGGATACTTTGATCAAATGGATATGGACAAATGTATTGGATCACATATGATTTTGAGGTTACCCTTTGCATATCAAGAATTTGTTGTTGAAGGTTATTCATTTGGTGAGTTAGGGAAACCACTTGTTCAGTTTCTTTTTCAGGTTGTTTTGGAGGTGCTTTCAATTGATCACATCAAAGTCCTCAGGTAATTTGATGCCTTGTTTAACTAGCATAATGAGGTACTTTTCCCCATTTCTTTCAAAAATATTTTCTAAGAATTTGTGGAAGTTGGGATCTTGTTCAGAATGTTGGATATCTTCCTTGGATATTTCTTCCCCTTCATTGTTGTGGATTCCATGGAAAGGATTCTCTTCAACTTCCGCAAAGGTGTTTTTCATCTCACTGTTTTGAGTTTCGATGTTTTGAGTCTCAATGATTGGAGTTTCAATGGTTGGAGTTCCAAGGTTTGGCTCTTCAATATTTTGATTTTCAAGTCCCTTTTCCTTGAGTTTTTGTTTTTGTAATCTTGTTTGAACAAGCATACAAGTGTTATAGTTTTGACTAAACTTTGATCTAAGTTTGGAAGAGTACCAAGGATTACAACTAAGTCAAATAGAATGAGAAATTATAACGAGACTAAGTTTTATTTGACTATATAGCTTCATTTCGTGATGAAAGGATGGTTAATCCTAATGATGAAACTAGGCTTAATAATCAAAGGTGTGATAAGTTTGATGATTTTGGCACTTTGAGATGTTAGATCTTAGTTTAGGTTGGAGAATTCCACTTGTAGAGGTCATTTTTAACAATTTTAGACTCTATGGTACCTAAGGAATGATTTTGAACTTGAAGAAGATTCTGAATTTTGGTTCAAACAGTGAAACAGGGGACAAGTTTAACTCTCGAGTTTTGCATTTAATGGATGCACTAAAATAGAGCCTAGATGCACTAAAAGATTTGATAGATGCACTAAAATAGAGGACAAATGTGCTAAAAAAGTGTATAGATGCGCTATATGATTGCCTGAATGTGCTAGAATAGAGGGTAAATGCGGTAGAAAAATGTACATATGAGCTATAACAGAGGGTAAATGCGCTAGAAAAATGCACAAATGCACTATAAGATTGATTGGATGTGTCGAAACAAAGGATAAATGCACTAGAAAATTGCACAGATAAGCTATAACAATAGTTGGATGCGCTACAAGATTATGTAGATGCACTAGAAAATGCAACGGATGTGCTGAACTAGAAAAATGACACAATTTCTTGCAAGTTTGTGTTTGGTTTTATGATTTTCCAAGTTGTTCCAAAGGATTTTTTTTTGAATCAAGGTTTTCACTTCCAATGTATGACGTTTTTTTTTGAATTTTTTTTAAAAACACATTGGTAAAGACACATCAAGTATGTACAATTTAAGGCTATGTAGGACAATATTTATTGGATTCCCACTTGGATTTTACTCTAGGTGCGCTTACTTATAGCAGATGATTAGATGCTTGACCCCACTGGCTCCCCTTCACTGCACTCACTTCTATGGGGCAGCCAAGCATCAATACCCATGAATCTCCAATGGCATATTTCTCATCTCTACTAAAAGCCACAAGAATGTGGGATAGCTTCAAAACGACCATTCTTGCACCAACAAATACAATAAGGATTTTGTCCTTACTACAACAAAGGGTTCTAGAATAGGAATTTTGTTCGTGAGGGATCATCCATGTGACAAGAGACCATTGTTTCCCTTCTTGTTGGAACAATCCTCGTGATACTTGAACTTTCCCCAAGTACCCACATAATTTATATCTCGGTTGAAAGTCACTTGGCTTTAGCGTGTTACCAGTTGGGTCATTCCCTTGGGTGATTACTTTTTCCCACAAGGCAGGCCCTCTAAGGATAAAACAAAAGCAAATGGGTGTGGCTTTTTGGTCACCCAGTTAAGAGGAGAGCATATGCCTACCATTCATCAAGCACAAAAGACATGGTGTTCTTTATCCTTTCTAATTAAGCTAGATGCCTATCTTAAGTAAAATAAAGCATTTAAATAACTCCAGCCCCTGCATAAATCATCAGTAGTTTGATAAATTTGTCTTTGACTAGCGTATAAAAGTACCTGCAAGCATAAAACACCAATCAGTTCTTGGATTTCACAAATTTAAATAGATGTGCTAAAATAGTCATTTCATGCACTAAAACATCAATGCGCTACAAGAACTAACCAATGCACTAAAAAAACTACTCTATGCGCTAAAAGAACAACCCAATGCACTAAAATAGATACTGAATGTGCTAAAGAAAAGACCGAATGCGCTAAAACACTCCCTGTATGTGCTAAAACATTCACTTGATGCATCGAAAGAAATGTTGTATGCCCCGAAACAGACCTTGGATGCGTTGAAAGATTCCTCGGTGTGCCAAAATAGAAGTCGTATGAGCCGAAAGAACAAACAATTGCGCTAAAGTGTTACATCCAACCTATTTTCAAGAACTTTTCCAAAAAAATATTAGAAATGGGGTATTGCCCCATGGTGGGCACCAATTTATGTGTTGTGTGAAATGTGGGAGAGTTAGTAAATCAATAGAAACACCAATGAAACAAATTATATCAAAGATTTGAATCAAATAAACTACTCTATTTTACATTCAAACAAATCTTTAAGAACGTTTCATTCTCCTCTATTCTCAAGGATTTATTAAACCATTTGGCTCTCAGATTTTTATGTGCACTATGGTTGTTAAAATGATAACTTGAGAAACAAGATAATATTCAACATGCAAGCCAATTAAGTTCCTACATGAAACTGATGTGATCAATGCTATGATAATGGATATTATGATGAATGGATAATGATGTTAGATTATATAATGTAAATGCTATGATATGAAGCTAGGATTATTTTGCATATGCTCAAATTCTAACTATGAATATACTAATCTAAAATGCAACTATAAAACAAAGCATGATATAAAATGCAACTGTAAAGAAAAATGTGATTCTAAGATGTAACTATGAAACAAAACGTGATATGAAATGCAACTATAAGACTGCAAAATGCTCCAATGCTCAAACGATATTCCTACATGATAACTCTACTCAAATTTGGATGCCAAGTACAATGGTAAAGGGTTGTATTTATAAGCTTTTCCAAGCATCTTGTGATGTGGCAGCGATCGACGGTCTAGATTCAAACAAGAGGGATGAACAATGGAGATGGAGAAAATGAAGAAGAATGTTCCCTTGACCAAAGACAACATGCCAAATGGATGGAGGAATCAAGTGTGTGAGAAAAAGACCATGTGTTTGAAAGTTTGTTGAAGAAGTGTGTGAGGAATAAGCCATGTGTTTGAAAATTTGTTGAAGATAATTCTAATTTAAAAATTAGAATTATTTAATTACATGTGACCTTGGTGAGGTGGCATGAAAAAGTTGTAGACATGTGTTTGAATTCCTAATTTGAGATTAGTGAGAATTAATTAAATAAAACAAACTTTAGAAATTCATTTATGTAATTAAATTAGAGGAATATGATTTTAGATTTGGAGAATTAAAGGATATGAACTATATAAATAAATTGAGAATTTATTTATACGTAGATGGATTTTTTTTTTTTTTAGACTGCAGGAATCGGGTAGCACGACCCCCTATAAACTGCAGTGCACCTGGTAAACTTTTTAACGTGACCGGTGGTGCTGGCGCGACATGCCCTCTGGTACCACGGGACGGGGGAGACTAGAACTCGTGACGAGCAGAGCTGCAATGGAATTACTTAGCCAACCGAGCTAGGGCCCTCGCCCATACGTAGATGGAATATTAATTAAATAACTAGTATTTAATTAATTAAATGTCTTGACCAATTTTAGGTGTATACATAATGTATTAGAAATCCCTAGGGAAGTGGTAAAATATTACCCTTTCATCCTTGACCTGAAGGGCTTTGCGTTGATGGAACAAAGGAGGTTGGCATAAGCTTCTAAAGAAAATTCTACACTTCATGCTGGTGTAGGATTTCAGTTGGATTCTAGAATTTAGGGCCTTCGTAAAGGAGCTTGGTTTCATCTAAATTGGAAGGGTAATGGGTATGTTTTTTGTTTAAATCTATCTCCCTATGGCATAAAATGATGTAGGAGCATCGCTGGTTGCAAAGCAATCCTGTATCAACCAAAAACATTTCTTTTCTTTTCTTGCATTCAGTAGTAGTTTTAACATTTCATTTTGCATTTCACCACATTATCATTTCTTAGCTCGTGGAGTAGGATATAACATCTACACATCGACATCTATCATATATTCAAATTTTAGATCATTTACAATTGTCTATCGAAAGTTATCACTCTCATAATTTTACTGTAATTACCAGTCAGAGCGTTTGGGGCCAAAATGGTCTAGATTTCTTAGTGTGGAACTATTCTAGAATGTGTAGAGCTTAATGGGACATAATACAAGCATTTTGGGTCTAATGGGATCTATCTTGGAGATTCACAAATCATTTCATTTTATAAAGGATTATTTTTTCATGTTTTGGGGCCGACCTTCTCGGTTGTTCATTCATCAAGTTTTGTAAACCCTTTTGCTAATGTGGACCTTTGTTGGAGGTTGAGAAGCATATTTATAGTCATTTGTAACTCATAGGAAGTCAATATTTTTAGAAGTATGCTTTAGGATTCAGTATTTTTGCATCAACCCTTCAAGGACTGTAATAAGGCCTTTGGCTAGTTGTAATGTTGAATGGCCTTGCAGTGGGCTTGTGAGCCCTAGATATTCACCCATGAGGCATATGTTGCATGCAATATTTCCAATTCAATAGAGAATCATATTTGTAAATCATCTTCTTGTGTTATTTCCACTGTGTTGACTCTAAGCTGCATGGTTTGGGTTGTATTATTTATGAACCCTCCATTCATGACTACACCAAGTGGTATAAGAGTGAACTGGCAAGTCCTAAAGGTATTCCTTGAGGTGAAAAAATCACTGAATTGAGGTAGACTGCATGTGTTTTCAATCGATCACCAATTGTGAGGCAGTTGAAACGCTTATAGCCAGATAAAAAAATTAAGGTAGTTGCATTGAATTCGAGGGGAGAGATGCTGCCAAGGAGAGTGCTTGCTATAGCGAATGTTGTTGGAAGAATGGATAATATGTTGGAAATGATGTGTGAGATGCTAGTTTGATTAGATATAGTAGAAGAAGACTAAAGGCAAGGCCTAAACCCTAGATAGTAGGATGAAAGTGATGATGAAGTAGATCATGTTGCAAATCAATTTGCAGAAACTCTAGGTGAAGAAGAAGAAGAATCAAATTAGATGAAAATTTTGAAAGCTATTTCAAAGATTGGGAAAGACCTAGAGTTGAAATTCAAAATTACATGAGAAATTTAAACCCTGAAGAATTGATTGATTGGATCAACAAAATGGAGGAATAGTTTGAATATGAGGAAAATGAAGATCCAGAAAGAGTCAAATTTGTGAAAACAAAGTTGAAAGGACATGTTTCTTTATGGTGGAAAGAAGTTCAATTAGATAGAAATAGAAGAGGGAAAGAGAAAATCATCAAATGGGATAGAATGGTGACAAAGTTGAAGAATCAATTCATACCAGCCAACTATGAACTAGAATTGTTGAAAAGATTGTAGAACCTAAGACAAAAGGAGAGATTTGTGAAGGAATATACTGAAGAATTCTACAAGATGATCATTAGGACTATACATAGTGAAGCAAGCAAAGAAAAGGTTGCAATATACATCAATGGAATGAGAACAAACATTCAAGAAGAATTAAGCCTAGTAAAGATGACATCAATTAAAGAAGCATATCAATTTTCATTGAAGGTGGAAGAGAAGTTAAGCAAAAAATTTGAACAAAGGTAGAGAAGTGCAAGAGAATATTTCAAAAGAGTGGATCAAAATTTAGAGAAAGATAACCCTATACAAATCAAAACAAGGATGTAAATACCTACCAAAATGAGGAGAAAGATAGTAATTCATATCATAGAGGAAGAGAAGATATAAATTTTTACCATAGTGATAGAATAGGTCATATTTCATATTGTAATGATGGATTTTGAATAGATGAAGGAAGATTTGAGAGAAGACCATTCAGAGGAACCTATTTCAAGTGTGGAGGTGAAGGAAATAAAGCATTTGAATTCCATCAAGGAAGTACCAAAAAGAAACCTGAGCATATCAAAAGAACATCATGATGTGGATGAAGAACATGTCAAATCCTCTAGTTCACTTGGGAAACTAGAGAAAGGTGAATCATTGGTGAGGAGAAGAGCTTTGATGCATGAAGAAGTGATTAAGGAACCATCACACAGGAAAAGTTTGTTCATAACTAGATGCAAGTCCAAAGGAAAGGTATGTAAAGTTATCATTGATAGTGGTAGTACTGATAATCTAGTTTCAGAGGAGATGGTAACCAAGTTGAATTTGGAAAGATTGAAACAGACAAATCCCTATACCTAATAGCATGAATTCAAGATGAGCATAAGATATTAGAGAATGAGCAATGTTTGATCTGAAATCTAATATTGGATCATATAGGGATAAAGTTTTGTGTGATATTATGACTATGGATGCTTGTCATTTACTGTTAGGAAGACCATGGCAGTATGATAAGAAAGAAATTCATGGCGGGAGAGGAAATATTTATACTATGACTTCAAATGGAAAAAAGAATCAAGTTGATACCTTTAGAAGAAGAGGAGAAGACTGGAGTTTATGGCATTGCTAGACTATGTTTGGTAGATGGAGGGAAATTTTTGGACGGATTGAGGCATGAGAATATGTGTTTTACATTGATTCCAAAGAGAAGAAATGGTCCAAAGGTAGATAATCCTATCACAAAGAATGAAGAAGTAGCATAACTATTGATAAAGTATGAATACATCATATCAAAGAATGTACCAGATGGATTACCACCAGCCTAGAGTATCAGTCAACATATAGATCTAATAATGGGAGAAATTTTTCCAAACAAGGTAGCATAAAGAATGACACCAACAAAGAATGCAAAGTTGAACCAATAGATACAAGAGTTGTTGATGAAAGGATTGATCAGAGAAATTTTGAACCCATGTGTTGTACTTGTTGTACTTGCACCAAAGAAATATGGAGAGTGGAGAATCTGTACCAATTCAAGAGCAATCAATAGGATCACTGTCAAGTAGAGATTTCCATTTCCAAGGATAGATGACATTATGGAATGTTTGAGTGGAGAAAAATATTTCGCAAAGATTGATCTCAAGAGTGGATATCATTAGATTAGAATCAAAGAAGGAGATGAATGGAAGATTACATTTACAATTAATGAAGGATTGCATGAGTGGTTAGTAATGCCTTTTGGATTGACCAATGCACTGAGCGCTTTCATGAGATTGATGAATGAGGTACTAAATAAATTCTTGGGTAAATTTGTCATTGTTTACTTGGATGATATTCTAATTTTGAATAAAACTAGAGAAGAACATTTGTGGCACATCCAACAAATATTATAGAGATTGAGAGAAGTTGATTAATGTGAAGAAGTGTAGCTTTATGAAGACATAGTTGATATATATGGGTTTTTTTATTTCTATTGAAGGATTGAAGATGGACCCTGAGAAATTTAGAGCAATTGTAGATTGGCCTACACTGGTGAACATTAAAGAGGTAATATCATTCCATGGATTAACTAGTTTCTACTGAAAGTTAATCAGAATTTTTAGTAGCATTTGTACACAAATGACAAAGACAATGAGAGGAGATAAGAAGGGTTTTAAATGGACATTCAGAGCACAAAGAAGTTTTAAATTGTTGAAAAAAAAGGTGACAAAACCACCAATGTTAGCATTACCAAATTTTGACAAAGTATTTGAAATTGATTGTGATGCAAGTGAAAACACAATAGTAGCAGTGTTGAGTTGAGAAGGAAGACCTATAGCTTATTTTAGTGAGAATTTGAATGATGCTAGAAGAGAATATTCAATTTATGATTAGGAATTATATGCCATAGTTCAATCCTTGAAGAAGTGGAGACATTATTTGTTGCATAAGGAGTTTGTGTTGTATACAAATCATAAAGATTTGTAGTATTTGAACACTCAAGGGAAGTTGAATCAAAGACATATGAGATGGGTTGAGTTCTTGCAGAGTTATACAATTGTGTTAAAGCATAGGAGTGGCAAGTCAAACAAAGTTGCAAATGCATTGAGTATAAGAAGTAATTTGTTAAAAAAGATGAGGATAAAAGTATTGGGATTAGAAGAGTTGAAGCACGTGTATGAAGATGATGGATATTTTGGTGAAGCATGGAAGGCGTTTAAGGAGCTAGTAGTAACAGATTGGAGAAATGGTTGGATTATTGCATTCAAGAAAGCATGTTGTTCAAAGGAAATTAGTTGTGTATTTTGAGGAGTTCAATGAGGGATAATTTGATCAAGGAAAAGTAGAGTGGAGGACTAGTAGGACATTTTGGAGTGGATAAGACAACAACTTTGGTAAATGAACATTATTTTTGGCCATAAATATATAAGGATGTAAGGAAGTATGTTTAGAGTTGTAGAATTTTTCAAGTTGCAGAAGGGAGTAGTTAGAATACTACATTGTACAAACCTTTGAATTTACTAGAGAGACCTTGGGAAGATATAAGCATGGATTTCATATTGGGATTGCCAAGAACATAGAGAGGATATGATTCTATAATGGTAGTAGTGGATATATTTTTTAAAATGACACATTTCATCCCTTGCATGAAGATTAATGATGTTATGCATGTTGTTGACTTATTTTTCAAGGAGATTGTGAGATTGCATGGATTACCTAAGAGTATAGTTTCAGACAGAGACACCAAGTTCATTGGATATTTTTGGAGGACATTGTGGAAGAAGATGAAAACAAACCTAAAGTTCAATTCAACATATCACCCACTTACAGATGGAAAAACAAAAGTGGTAAGCCAAAGTTTGGGTAACTTGTTGAGATGTTTGGTTGGATATAAGGTAGGAAATTGGGATATTGTTCTATCGCAAGCAAAATTTTCATACAATAATTTAGTGAACTAGAGTCCAAGGAAGACACCATTTGAGATTGTGATAAGAGTGCATCCCAGAGGAGTTGTGAAACTAAGAGACATCAGTATGGAGAATAAAAGGAGTGTAGAGGTAGAAGAGTTTGCAGACTTCATGGAGACATTGCATAATCAAGTCCATAAGCATTTGGAGCACATGAATAGTTTAATTACAAGGAGAAGGCAGATGAGCATAGAAGACACAAGGAATTTGTTTTTGGAGATGAAGTGATGGTATATCTAACGAAGGATAGATCTTTCTAGTTGGCACATACAATAAGTTGAGGACATGAGGAAGTTTGGATTGTGTAAGATTCTAAGGAAGTTTGATTTTGGAAATGCATATGACGTGGAGTTACTAGAGACATTGGGTATATCACCTATTTTAAATATTGCAAACATGCATGAGTATCATGAAGGATAGTCAAGTAATAGTAGTAGAGAAGTGGATTTGAAGGAGCAGTTATCACATCAAACACCTAAGGAGATTGAGTAGGTTTTGGATACCAAAACCAGAAGGAGCACTAGGAACAAGCAGTACAAAGAATATCTTGTGAAGTGGAAAGACAGACCAGTGGAGGATTCATCATGGATTTTGCAGGTGGAGGTGGATCATTTTGGTTTTCCTTGTAGCCATAGAAAGTGAGGGACTCACTTTTCTTCCAACCTTGAGTGTCTGATGCAAGAGCATCCCTGGTTGTAAAGTAATCCTATATCAACCAAAAACATTTCTTTTCTTACATTGCATTCAGTAGCAACTTCAACATTTCATTTCACATTTCATTGCATTATTGTTTCTTAAATTGCGGAGCAGGATATAACATCTACCACATATCACATATCCAAATTGCAAATTATTTGCACTTGTCTATCAAAAGTTATCGCTCTCAAAATTTCACTGTAATTACTAGTCAAAGCATTTGGGGCCGACTTGGTCCAAATTTCGTAGTGCGGATCTATTCCAAAACATGTAGAGCTTAATGGGACATAACAAAAGCATTTTGGGTTCAATGGGATATATCTTGAAGATTCACAAATCATTTCATTTCATAAAGGATTATCTTTTTAGGTTTTGGGGCCAACCTTCATGGTTAACATTCATTTAGTGGGTTTTGTAAACCCTTGTGGCTGACATGACCTTTGTTGGAGCCAGAAGCATATTTATAATCATTTGTAACTCATAGGAAGTCATCAGTTTTAGAAGTATGTTTTAGGATTCAATATTTTCGCATCCACCCTTCGGGACTATAATAAGGCCTTTGCTAGTTGTAATGTTGAATGTCCTTGCGGCAGGCTTGTGAGCCTTGGATATTCACCCATGAGGTATATGTTGCATGTAAGATTCAATTCAATAAAGAATCATATTTGCAAATCATCTTCTTGTGTTATTTCTATTGTGTTGATTCCTGTGCACGGTTTGAATTGTTCTTTTGAACCTCCATCCGACTCCACCTTAAAATATAGCTAGGGTTTTTTGGTCATATTGTTGGTTTGGGCTAGTGCTCGTGATAGTGGTATGGTTTAGCGGTAAGTCGCGATGGTGGTGGTTTGATATATTGTTTTTGATAACTCTTTCAACACCGAAAGCATGTCCTAAGTTCACCGGGTTGTAATACATAGGGTAGTTAGTGCAAACTTAGATGATAAAGTCTATATTAGCCCTTGGCGTATCGCAAATGCAAAATGATGTGTGTGGTTAGTTATCAGGTAGTGCTTGTGGTTTGTGGTTCTTTGAAATGCATACATGGGACTGCAGGAATGTATGCTGTCCGAAGTAATGTAGTCTTTTTGATGATATCAATATAATAATTAAATCTACGACAAAAGTAGGTTATCAACACAAAAATATTAGGTTGATTATCATGCCAAGAAAATACTAAAACTCAGTAAAAAAAATTAAAAAAAAATATGATGCCCTAGAGAAAAGAATCGAGATTAAGATGGCATAATTATTTTTCTATTTTAGATAAAATATATTTAATATAAAATTTGGCGTAGACTAGAAACAACCATGTTTTAATTCACACGCATTTAAATATTTATTTTAAAATATATATTTATTAAAATTGGAAAATATATATCCATGCTACTGAAAAGTTTCAATTTATAAATACACAATAAAAAAATTAAGGAAAAAAGAAAAAGAAATACTATATAAAAGATCAACGCCTCATGTAACTTCCTTTTTTAGCATTTTATCAACAACTAAATTATAGTGTCAATTTATAGAAAACTATATTCAAATAATTTTTATTTTTTAAAAAAAATACAAACATAAAAAAGGAGTACTAAAAATACCCATTTTATTATTTACATCATTTCAAAATTCAAAACATATATGCCACTTTTTAGTGATTCAAGTTTAAAAGTTGGATCATTGTTTGTTTTTTCTTTTATAAAAGTGTGACACAGCTTTGAACTTTTACCTACCCCTTAGTGTAGTACCAAAATACATCAAACACTTAACAAGATGTGAGTGGGGGACGTTTTACATATACTCTTGTAACTCATTGAGGGTGATTGATATGTCTTGAAAGCTGTTTTTGATAAACACAATTTATGAATTTTGTGCACAATGTCTCATGATCATATTCATTATGTAATATTTATAAATCATAGATGTTATCCAAAATGGTGATCTCTATATTGAAATAAATGTTTGAAAAATTCATATAAATGAAATAGCCTAAATCATGGTCCTAATTAATCACATCATCCATTTAGAAATAGTGTTGGGAAATCTATATTACATAACCCTTTAGTATCATACTAATTTATTGGAGATGCTCCAATTATTGGCCAATCAATTAATAATCTAGGCTCTATATTAGGGTTATTCACCAATGCATGGATTAATTTCATCTCTCTTGGGGCATTTGGTGGTTTGGAGGCCATTGATGTTATTTAATCAATAATTTTTTCTTTCATCAATCTTCATCAATAGACGACAAATACATATTTATTTCAGATCAAAATCAAACTCCATACATGGACAAAGTTCAATTGATCATTTTTTTTTTCATTTGAATTGGATGTAAGTCCACTGAGAACATTTTCATCAATTTTAATATCTCTATAGAAGTTTTCATGTTCTATTTTATATTTAAGTGCTTTGCATATCCTCTATTTATTAATTCTTAACTTATAATTTATTTTGAGTTGATCCTTCCTTCAAACAATAATAATTGGTAAATCTTTTATTTGGTGTAGAAAAAATATTTTCTATTTCCTTTACTTTCCATTAAATTCTAGTTGCATGCGTGAATTAAAATATTAGGTTGACATGTGCTATCAACATTTCCTCAACTTGTGTTAAGTTTGGTAAGATCTAGTGGTTGCCAATACATCCATGTTGTTTAATGCTAAAAATTGATGTTCATTCTTCTCTTGCTTCCATATCTATTATAAATAAGGATTTTAGGTGCCCAGAAAACCTTCTTATCAGAGGGTAAATTTTCGAGAAACAAATTTATCTAATCCATGTGTCAAAAGATCATTTATAAATTTCCAAGTTCCAATCTCAATATTTTTATTGTGATTAAGTGCACCTTGAGTTTTTTCATTTTATGTTATTAACTCTAGTCTCTATCTTCTTGATTGGAGTGCTAACTCTTCTTGTGAACTTCATTTCCTACATTATTTTAAGTATCAACATTTATTGCATCTTAAACTATTATATTCGTAGCATTTGTAGTATATGATCTATTATAATATAATTCCCATCCCTTTTAACATTAGTTTCAACTTTAACCTCGATATCGATGATCTCTTTAAACTAATTCACTAATTCATGGTTATGTTCTTGCAAGTGTCTTTTTATTCATGGAATTCATCTAAAACACATATCTCTTTAGAATCATCTTCTTAATATATATTGCTCATGTTAACATGTTTGTACACGATGTGTTATCATCTCATATGTGTATTGTCTCATGACCACTTCAATCTGCTCAACTCTCATATCTACCCCATGTTTAACATATTTTTCTCTATTATTTTTAATAATTTCTTACTTCCTCTCTTTGCATATTTATTATTTGTTCACGCATATTCTTTTTATCCGTTTTCATTTTTAAAATTTAACCTTGGAGAGACATCCTA
>VDFB02281492.1:963868507-963899442 GCA_007258455.2 Sequoia sempervirens | reverse complement strand
AGAAGAGTTCTTCTTTGTTTTCTCCTCCTTGCAATCCTTTCGGACATGACCAGGTTTCCCACAATTCCATCATTTCACCTTGGACTTCTTGCAAGGAGACTTTGATCTCCCTATTGATTTCGATCTAGATTTCTTGTCCTTCTTCTTGCCTTTCTCCTTCGATCTGCCTATGACAACCAGAGCCTCCTTTGTCATCTCAGAAGATTTTCTTCTCATCTCTTCCGACAACAAAGAAGCAACAACATCTGCCATCTTGAAAGTGGATGTCGTACTTCCAATAGCCATCACCAGATGATCCCAAGAATCTAGCAAAGAACATAGCAGCAACATGCTGTGATCTTCATCTTCAATCTTCACACCAACAGATGTTAACTGAGCAATCAGCATGTTGAAAGCATTCAAGTGATCAACAATAGATCCTCCCTCTTGCATTCTCAAAGAGTACAACTTCTTCCTCAAGAACAATTTGTTCACCAAGGACTTGCCTTGATAAATTGATGCCAGTCTTTTCCACAAGGAAGATGCAGTCTTTTCTTCATGAACGTTCAGAAGAACAGAGTCTGCCAAACAGAGCCTTATTAGCTCCTTAGACTTTCTATCTACAATATCCCAATCCTCTTGCTTCATGCGTTGAGGCATCATTCCAGACACAACATTCCAAAGATCTCGGTCTACTAGCAGATCTTCCATTTTGAGTTTCCACAACTCAAAATTGCTACCATTGAATTTCTCTATTTCCATCTTCCCAGATGTGCTTTCCATCTTAATTTGTAATTAAACTATCAAACCTCTACCAAACTCCCACTGAAAAAGAATTGACACAAAAAACCCAACCCACTCACAAGGATAACACAACTGGCTAGGCTCTGATACCACTTGTAAGGAAAACAGAGGTGTGGAAACACATTCCTAACGTCAAAACTATAGGGAAGAATGTAGACGGTACTTTTAATTTTCTAATTATAGTCCAAATAAGACACACATGAAAGATTTATAGAAATAAAGAAGATACTCAAAGACAATGAACAATAGATTTATGTGGGAAAACCCTTTCGGGAAAAAACCCACCACACCAAGCTGAATCTCTTTGTATTATAGTAACAACAATTACATACAATGCAGAGATACAACTCTTTGGTATCAGTTCACAATAGCTTCATCCAGTTACAGAAATGCTCTCCACAATCAGATTCACTCATTTTTCCTTTCAAATCATAATCGATCCTTTAAATCTTATCACATTCTGATTTTTTACCTTTTGTTCATCCTTATCCGCCATTGCCCCATCGTAGAAAGTTTCCTCTTGAGTGTTGATTTTTCCCTGCATGCAGTTCAGCTCTAGTGTCGCAACTGTTGCAAAAATCTGACTGCCATCCATTTGAAATTTTCTTCCTCTGATTAGTTCACGAAGCTCCACATAGGATGGTCAATCTAGTCAAAGGCGTTCAAACTTTGTTGGCATATCGGTGAGACACCAACAGTGTCTCCCCGATGCCACAAATTCTTCATATCGATATCGGTGTAAGTCCCAACAGTCGGCAAGATGATATAACAAATGCCATGAGTCATACCGAATCCATCAACATCCATTACGTTTCTATCAGCAAGAGATTCCTCCATCGGCAAGACTTTTTATCGATGCTCACAAGTCATATCAATTTCAACTTTGCCATCGACAAGACTTTTCTGTTGGCCAAGAGGTTTCGCCGAGCCTCCTCAAGTTTCACCGAAGCACCTGAAAGTCGGCAAGACATTCGTCTTTCGATAAGACTTCACTCCGAGCAAACAAGTCTTATCAAGTTGGAAAGAATTTTTTCTTTCGTCGAGACCTCACATCGAGCGCCGAGACCTCACATCGAGCAGCCAAGTCTTACCGAGTCAGCAATACTTTTGACCTTCGCCAAGACCTTTCACCAAGCACCTATGTCTTATCGAGTCGACAAGACATTTGACCTTCACCAAGACATCTCAGCGAACACAACATGTAATCCTGAAGACTATTGGCGAGACTCTCCAAGTTGCCAAGACTTCACACCAAAGTCTTTTGTCACCGCGAGGGTACCAAGTGAATAATCCCATTGGCGAGACCTTTCTTCATCGCTGAGACTTCTCCCCAAGACCCTTGAGCTACTCTGACATCTGCTTTGACACCCAATAGCAACCTTTGTCGACGAGACATTTCATATCGGCAAGATTACATACCGATAACCTAAGTCTCCCCGATAACTGCAAGTGAATAACAATCAGCGAGAGAAACAACAGTCGGCGAGAGATCTCCATTCGACAAAAGGTCACAACGAATGCTTCTTTTCAAAGCGATAGTTCATTCGGTGAGACACCAACCTTGTCTCAGTGACTTGGAACATTTCAAAGGATTCAGAACAATTAGTCGGCCAAACATGATTAATGTCACGACTTTTCCCTCTAGGAGTTACATGTCAGTATGGATTAAGGAAAATATTCCAACAGTTCCTTCAATGTTGATTCTGTTGATTGTCCTAAAGGTGTAAACCTTCTTCGATTTGAGGACATTCGATATGATGGTGTTCTAGATCCAACATAACCTTGATTGTTGCTTTGGTTGAAATTTTGGTTGTTGTTTTAGATGTTGGTTTGGTGGTTGGGTGGATTGTTATTCTGATTAGTTTTGGCTGTAGTTGTGGTTAAGTTGAATACAAGTTTTGCATTTTGAGTTTCAACTACACCATTGTTATTTCCAACATTCTTGTTTCGTTGCCAAAACTTGGGTTTGTCACCACTATTGTAATTGTTGGAGGAGTTTGATGAGTTGTTTTCATTGTAAATATTGATGACTCCTCTCTTGATTAGAGCTTCTTCTATTTTTATTCCATTTTCAATCAATTTTTTGAAGGTTGGTGGACATTGCAATTCTAATCTATAACTCATCTCGTCATTTAGGTTATCGATGAAGATTTCGATCTTTTCATTTTCAGGTACGGGATGAGAATATCATACAAATAACCTTCTCCATTTTTGCAGGAATACAAGAAATGATTCACCTTTCTTTTTTTTCAAGTTACAAAGATCTTTCATGGTGATGTCATGTTGGATGTTGTAAGAATATTGGCTGATGAACTTATTGACCAATTCTTCAAAGGTATTAATTGGTGGGGTGAGTTTGGAGAACCATTCAAGACATTGTCCACCTAAGCTTCATGGAAATAATCTCATCAAGTATATTTCTTCATATGCAAATTCAAGACTCATGGTTCTAAATTCCCTCACATGGTCTATCAAATTAGTTTTTCCATTGTATTTGTCATACTTTTGGAATTCACAATATTTGGGAAAAGGAATCATGTGGATACTTTGATCAAATGGATATGGACAAATGTATTGGATCACATATGATTTTGAGGTTACCCTTTGCATATCAAGAATTTGTTGTTGAAGGTTATTCATTTGGTGAGTTAGGGAAACCACTTGTTCAGTTTCTTTTTCAGGTTGTTTTGGAGGTGCTTTCAATTGATCACATCAAAGTCCTCAGGTAATTTGATGCCTTGTTTAACTAGCATAATGAGGTACTTTTCCCCATTTCTTTCAAAAATATTTTCTAAGAATTTGTGGAAGTTGGGATCTTGTTCAGAATGTTGGATATCTTCCTTGGATATTTCTTCCCCTTCATTGTTGTGGATTCCATGGAAAGGATTCTCTTCAACTTCCGCAAAGGTGTTTTTCATCTCACTGTTTTGAGTTTCGATGTTTTGAGTCTCAATGATTGGAGTTTCAATGGTTGGAGTTCCAAGGTTTGGCTCTTCAATATTTTGATTTTCAAGTCCCTTTTCCTTGAGTTTTTGTTTTTGTAATCTTGTTTGAACAAGCATACAAGTGTTATAGTTTTGACTAAACTTTGATCTAAGTTTGGAAGAGTACCAAGGATTACAACTAAGTCAAATAGAATGAGAAATTATAACGAGACTAAGTTTTATTTGACTATATAGCTTCATTTCGTGATGAAAGGATGGTTAATCCTAATGATGAAACTAGGCTTAATAATCAAAGGTGTGATAAGTTTGATGATTTTGGCACTTTGAGATGTTAGATCTTAGTTTAGGTTGGAGAATTCCACTTGTAGAGGTCATTTTTAACAATTTTAGACTCTATGGTACCTAAGGAATGATTTTGAACTTGAAGAAGATTCTGAATTTTGGTTCAAACAGTGAAACAGGGGACAAGTTTAACTCTCGAGTTTTGCATTTAATGGATGCACTAAAATAGAGCCTAGATGCACTAAAAGATTTGATAGATGCACTAAAATAGAGGACAAATGTGCTAAAAAAGTGTATAGATGCGCTATATGATTGCCTGAATGTGCTAGAATAGAGGGTAAATGCGGTAGAAAAATGTACATATGAGCTATAACAGAGGGTAAATGCGCTAGAAAAATGCACAAATGCACTATAAGATTGATTGGATGTGTCGAAACAAAGGATAAATGCACTAGAAAATTGCACAGATAAGCTATAACAATAGTTGGATGCGCTACAAGATTATGTAGATGCACTAGAAAATGCAACGGATGTGCTGAACTAGAAAAATGACACAATTTCTTGCAAGTTTGTGTTTGGTTTTATGATTTTCCAAGTTGTTCCAAAGGATTTTTTTTTGAATCAAGGTTTTCACTTCCAATGTATGACGTTTTTTTTTGAATTTTTTTTAAAAACACATTGGTAAAGACACATCAAGTATGTACAATTTAAGGCTATGTAGGACAATATTTATTGGATTCCCACTTGGATTTTACTCTAGGTGCGCTTACTTATAGCAGATGATTAGATGCTTGACCCCACTGGCTCCCCTTCACTGCACTCACTTCTATGGGGCAGCCAAGCATCAATACCCATGAATCTCCAATGGCATATTTCTCATCTCTACTAAAAGCCACAAGAATGTGGGATAGCTTCAAAACGACCATTCTTGCACCAACAAATACAATAAGGATTTTGTCCTTACTACAACAAAGGGTTCTAGAATAGGAATTTTGTTCGTGAGGGATCATCCATGTGACAAGAGACCATTGTTTCCCTTCTTGTTGGAACAATCCTCGTGATACTTGAACTTTCCCCAAGTACCCACATAATTTATATCTCGGTTGAAAGTCACTTGGCTTTAGCGTGTTACCAGTTGGGTCATTCCCTTGGGTGATTACTTTTTCCCACAAGGCAGGCCCTCTAAGGATAAAACAAAAGCAAATGGGTGTGGCTTTTTGGTCACCCAGTTAAGAGGAGAGCATATGCCTACCATTCATCAAGCACAAAAGACATGGTGTTCTTTATCCTTTCTAATTAAGCTAGATGCCTATCTTAAGTAAAATAAAGCATTTAAATAACTCCAGCCCCTGCATAAATCATCAGTAGTTTGATAAATTTGTCTTTGACTAGCGTATAAAAGTACCTGCAAGCATAAAACACCAATCAGTTCTTGGATTTCACAAATTTAAATAGATGTGCTAAAATAGTCATTTCATGCACTAAAACATCAATGCGCTACAAGAACTAACCAATGCACTAAAAAAACTACTCTATGCGCTAAAAGAACAACCCAATGCACTAAAATAGATACTGAATGTGCTAAAGAAAAGACCGAATGCGCTAAAACACTCCCTGTATGTGCTAAAACATTCACTTGATGCATCGAAAGAAATGTTGTATGCCCCGAAACAGACCTTGGATGCGTTGAAAGATTCCTCGGTGTGCCAAAATAGAAGTCGTATGAGCCGAAAGAACAAACAATTGCGCTAAAGTGTTACATCCAACCTATTTTCAAGAACTTTTCCAAAAAAATATTAGAAATGGGGTATTGCCCCATGGTGGGCACCAATTTATGTGTTGTGTGAAATGTGGGAGAGTTAGTAAATCAATAGAAACACCAATGAAACAAATTATATCAAAGATTTGAATCAAATAAACTACTCTATTTTACATTCAAACAAATCTTTAAGAACGTTTCATTCTCCTCTATTCTCAAGGATTTATTAAACCATTTGGCTCTCAGATTTTTATGTGCACTATGGTTGTTAAAATGATAACTTGAGAAACAAGATAATATTCAACATGCAAGCCAATTAAGTTCCTACATGAAACTGATGTGATCAATGCTATGATAATGGATATTATGATGAATGGATAATGATGTTAGATTATATAATGTAAATGCTATGATATGAAGCTAGGATTATTTTGCATATGCTCAAATTCTAACTATGAATATACTAATCTAAAATGCAACTATAAAACAAAGCATGATATAAAATGCAACTGTAAAGAAAAATGTGATTCTAAGATGTAACTATGAAACAAAACGTGATATGAAATGCAACTATAAGACTGCAAAATGCTCCAATGCTCAAACGATATTCCTACATGATAACTCTACTCAAATTTGGATGCCAAGTACAATGGTAAAGGGTTGTATTTATAAGCTTTTCCAAGCATCTTGTGATGTGGCAGCGATCGACGGTCTAGATTCAAACAAGAGGGATGAACAATGGAGATGGAGAAAATGAAGAAGAATGTTCCCTTGACCAAAGACAACATGCCAAATGGATGGAGGAATCAAGTGTGTGAGAAAAAGACCATGTGTTTGAAAGTTTGTTGAAGAAGTGTGTGAGGAATAAGCCATGTGTTTGAAAATTTGTTGAAGATAATTCTAATTTAAAAATTAGAATTATTTAATTACATGTGACCTTGGTGAGGTGGCATGAAAAAGTTGTAGACATGTGTTTGAATTCCTAATTTGAGATTAGTGAGAATTAATTAAATAAAACAAACTTTAGAAATTCATTTATGTAATTAAATTAGAGGAATATGATTTTAGATTTGGAGAATTAAAGGATATGAACTATATAAATAAATTGAGAATTTATTTATACGTAGATGGATTTTTTTTTTTTTTAGATCTGCAGAATCGGGTAGCACGACCCCATAAACTGCAAAGGCACCTGGTAAACTTTTTAACGTGACCGGTGGTGCTGGCGCGACATGCCCTCCGGTACCACGGACGGGGGAGACTAGAACTCGTGACGAGCAGAGCTGCAATGGAATTACTTAGCCAACCGAGCTAGGGCCCTCGCCCATACGTAGATGGAATATTAATTAAATAACTAGTATTTAATTAATTAAATGTCTTGACCAATTTTAGGTGTATACATAATGTATTAGAAATCCCTAGGGAAGTGGTAAAATATTACCCTTTCATCCTTGACCTGAAGGGCTTTGCGTTGATGGAACAAAGGAGGTTGGCATAAGCTTCTAAAGAAAATTCTACACTTCATGCTGGTGTAGGATTTCAGTTGGATTCTAGAATTTAGGGCCTTCGTAAAGGAGCTTGGTTTCATCTAAATTGGAAGGGTAATGGGTATGTTTTTTGTTTAAATCTATCTCCCTATGGCATAAAATGATGTAGGAGCATCGCTGGTTGCAAAGCAATCCTGTATCAACCAAAAACATTTCTTTTCTTTTCTTGCATTCAGTAGTAGTTTTAACATTTCATTTTGCATTTCACCACATTATCATTTCTTAGCTCGTGGAGTAGGATATAACATCTACACATCGACATCTATCATATATTCAAATTTTAGATCATTTACAATTGTCTATCGAAAGTTATCACTCTCATAATTTTACTGTAATTACCAGTCAGAGCGTTTGGGGCCAAAATGGTCTAGATTTCTTAGTGTGGAACTATTCTAGAATGTGTAGAGCTTAATGGGACATAATACAAGCATTTTGGGTCTAATGGGATCTATCTTGGAGATTCACAAATCATTTCATTTTATAAAGGATTATTTTTTCATGTTTTGGGGCCGACCTTCTCGGTTGTTCATTCATCAAGTTTTGTAAACCCTTTTGCTAATGTGGACCTTTGTTGGAGGTTGAGAAGCATATTTATAGTCATTTGTAACTCATAGGAAGTCAATATTTTTAGAAGTATGCTTTAGGATTCAGTATTTTTGCATCAACCCTTCAAGGACTGTAATAAGGCCTTTGGCTAGTTGTAATGTTGAATGGCCTTGCAGTGGGCTTGTGAGCCCTAGATATTCACCCATGAGGCATATGTTGCATGCAATATTTCCAATTCAATAGAGAATCATATTTGTAAATCATCTTCTTGTGTTATTTCCACTGTGTTGACTCTAAGCTGCATGGTTTGGGTTGTATTATTTATGAACCCTCCATTCATGACTACACCAAGTGGTATAAGAGTGAACTGGCAAGTCCTAAAGGTATTCCTTGAGGTGAAAAAATCACTGAATTGAGGTAGACTGCATGTGTTTTCAATCGATCACCAATTGTGAGGCAGTTGAAACGCTTATAGCCAGATAAAAAAATTAAGGTAGTTGCATTGAATTCGAGGGGAGAGATGCTGCCAAGGAGAGTGCTTGCTATAGCGAATGTTGTTGGAAGAATGGATAATATGTTGGAAATGATGTGTGAGATGCTAGTTTGATTAGATATAGTAGAAGAAGACTAAAGGCAAGGCCTAAACCCTAGATAGTAGGATGAAAGTGATGATGAAGTAGATCATGTTGCAAATCAATTTGCAGAAACTCTAGGTGAAGAAGAAGAAGAATCAAATTAGATGAAAATTTTGAAAGCTATTTCAAAGATTGGGAAAGACCTAGAGTTGAAATTCAAAATTACATGAGAAATTTAAACCCTGAAGAATTGATTGATTGGATCAACAAAATGGAGGAATAGTTTGAATATGAGGAAAATGAAGATCCAGAAAGAGTCAAATTTGTGAAAACAAAGTTGAAAGGACATGTTTCTTTATGGTGGAAAGAAGTTCAATTAGATAGAAATAGAAGAGGGAAAGAGAAAATCATCAAATGGGATAGAATGGTGACAAAGTTGAAGAATCAATTCATACCAGCCAACTATGAACTAGAATTGTTGAAAAGATTGTAGAACCTAAGACAAAAGGAGAGATTTGTGAAGGAATATACTGAAGAATTCTACAAGATGATCATTAGGACTATACATAGTGAAGCAAGCAAAGAAAAGGTTGCAATATACATCAATGGAATGAGAACAAACATTCAAGAAGAATTAAGCCTAGTAAAGATGACATCAATTAAAGAAGCATATCAATTTTCATTGAAGGTGGAAGAGAAGTTAAGCAAAAAATTTGAACAAAGGTAGAGAAGTGCAAGAGAATATTTCAAAAGAGTGGATCAAAATTTAGAGAAAGATAACCCTATACAAATCAAAACAAGGATGTAAATACCTACCAAAATGAGGAGAAAGATAGTAATTCATATCATAGAGGAAGAGAAGATATAAATTTTTACCATAGTGATAGAATAGGTCATATTTCATATTGTAATGATGGATTTTGAATAGATGAAGGAAGATTTGAGAGAAGACCATTCAGAGGAACCTATTTCAAGTGTGGAGGTGAAGGAAATAAAGCATTTGAATTCCATCAAGGAAGTACCAAAAAGAAACCTGAGCATATCAAAAGAACATCATGATGTGGATGAAGAACATGTCAAATCCTCTAGTTCACTTGGGAAACTAGAGAAAGGTGAATCATTGGTGAGGAGAAGAGCTTTGATGCATGAAGAAGTGATTAAGGAACCATCACACAGGAAAAGTTTGTTCATAACTAGATGCAAGTCCAAAGGAAAGGTATGTAAAGTTATCATTGATAGTGGTAGTACTGATAATCTAGTTTCAGAGGAGATGGTAACCAAGTTGAATTTGGAAAGATTGAAACAGACAAATCCCTATACCTAATAGCATGAATTCAAGATGAGCATAAGATATTAGAGAATGAGCAATGTTTGATCTGAAATCTAATATTGGATCATATAGGGATAAAGTTTTGTGTGATATTATGACTATGGATGCTTGTCATTTACTGTTAGGAAGACCATGGCAGTATGATAAGAAAGAAATTCATGGCGGGAGAGGAAATATTTATACTATGACTTCAAATGGAAAAAAGAATCAAGTTGATACCTTTAGAAGAAGAGGAGAAGACTGGAGTTTATGGCATTGCTAGACTATGTTTGGTAGATGGAGGGAAATTTTTGGACGGATTGAGGCATGAGAATATGTGTTTTACATTGATTCCAAAGAGAAGAAATGGTCCAAAGGTAGATAATCCTATCACAAAGAATGAAGAAGTAGCATAACTATTGATAAAGTATGAATACATCATATCAAAGAATGTACCAGATGGATTACCACCAGCCTAGAGTATCAGTCAACATATAGATCTAATAATGGGAGAAATTTTTCCAAACAAGGTAGCATAAAGAATGACACCAACAAAGAATGCAAAGTTGAACCAATAGATACAAGAGTTGTTGATGAAAGGATTGATCAGAGAAATTTTGAACCCATGTGTTGTACTTGTTGTACTTGCACCAAAGAAATATGGAGAGTGGAGAATCTGTACCAATTCAAGAGCAATCAATAGGATCACTGTCAAGTAGAGATTTCCATTTCCAAGGATAGATGACATTATGGAATGTTTGAGTGGAGAAAAATATTTCGCAAAGATTGATCTCAAGAGTGGATATCATTAGATTAGAATCAAAGAAGGAGATGAATGGAAGATTACATTTACAATTAATGAAGGATTGCATGAGTGGTTAGTAATGCCTTTTGGATTGACCAATGCACTGAGCGCTTTCATGAGATTGATGAATGAGGTACTAAATAAATTCTTGGGTAAATTTGTCATTGTTTACTTGGATGATATTCTAATTTTGAATAAAACTAGAGAAGAACATTTGTGGCACATCCAACAAATATTATAGAGATTGAGAGAAGTTGATTAATGTGAAGAAGTGTAGCTTTATGAAGACATAGTTGATATATATGGGTTTTTTTATTTCTATTGAAGGATTGAAGATGGACCCTGAGAAATTTAGAGCAATTGTAGATTGGCCTACACTGGTGAACATTAAAGAGGTAATATCATTCCATGGATTAACTAGTTTCTACTGAAAGTTAATCAGAATTTTTAGTAGCATTTGTACACAAATGACAAAGACAATGAGAGGAGATAAGAAGGGTTTTAAATGGACATTCAGAGCACAAAGAAGTTTTAAATTGTTGAAAAAAAAGGTGACAAAACCACCAATGTTAGCATTACCAAATTTTGACAAAGTATTTGAAATTGATTGTGATGCAAGTGAAAACACAATAGTAGCAGTGTTGAGTTGAGAAGGAAGACCTATAGCTTATTTTAGTGAGAATTTGAATGATGCTAGAAGAGAATATTCAATTTATGATTAGGAATTATATGCCATAGTTCAATCCTTGAAGAAGTGGAGACATTATTTGTTGCATAAGGAGTTTGTGTTGTATACAAATCATAAAGATTTGTAGTATTTGAACACTCAAGGGAAGTTGAATCAAAGACATATGAGATGGGTTGAGTTCTTGCAGAGTTATACAATTGTGTTAAAGCATAGGAGTGGCAAGTCAAACAAAGTTGCAAATGCATTGAGTATAAGAAGTAATTTGTTAAAAAAGATGAGGATAAAAGTATTGGGATTAGAAGAGTTGAAGCACGTGTATGAAGATGATGGATATTTTGGTGAAGCATGGAAGGCGTTTAAGGAGCTAGTAGTAACAGATTGGAGAAATGGTTGGATTATTGCATTCAAGAAAGCATGTTGTTCAAAGGAAATTAGTTGTGTATTTTGAGGAGTTCAATGAGGGATAATTTGATCAAGGAAAAGTAGAGTGGAGGACTAGTAGGACATTTTGGAGTGGATAAGACAACAACTTTGGTAAATGAACATTATTTTTGGCCATAAATATATAAGGATGTAAGGAAGTATGTTTAGAGTTGTAGAATTTTTCAAGTTGCAGAAGGGAGTAGTTAGAATACTACATTGTACAAACCTTTGAATTTACTAGAGAGACCTTGGGAAGATATAAGCATGGATTTCATATTGGGATTGCCAAGAACATAGAGAGGATATGATTCTATAATGGTAGTAGTGGATATATTTTTTAAAATGACACATTTCATCCCTTGCATGAAGATTAATGATGTTATGCATGTTGTTGACTTATTTTTCAAGGAGATTGTGAGATTGCATGGATTACCTAAGAGTATAGTTTCAGACAGAGACACCAAGTTCATTGGATATTTTTGGAGGACATTGTGGAAGAAGATGAAAACAAACCTAAAGTTCAATTCAACATATCACCCACTTACAGATGGAAAAACAAAAGTGGTAAGCCAAAGTTTGGGTAACTTGTTGAGATGTTTGGTTGGATATAAGGTAGGAAATTGGGATATTGTTCTATCGCAAGCAAAATTTTCATACAATAATTTAGTGAACTAGAGTCCAAGGAAGACACCATTTGAGATTGTGATAAGAGTGCATCCCAGAGGAGTTGTGAAACTAAGAGACATCAGTATGGAGAATAAAAGGAGTGTAGAGGTAGAAGAGTTTGCAGACTTCATGGAGACATTGCATAATCAAGTCCATAAGCATTTGGAGCACATGAATAGTTTAATTACAAGGAGAAGGCAGATGAGCATAGAAGACACAAGGAATTTGTTTTTGGAGATGAAGTGATGGTATATCTAACGAAGGATAGATCTTTCTAGTTGGCACATACAATAAGTTGAGGACATGAGGAAGTTTGGATTGTGTAAGATTCTAAGGAAGTTTGATTTTGGAAATGCATATGACGTGGAGTTACTAGAGACATTGGGTATATCACCTATTTTAAATATTGCAAACATGCATGAGTATCATGAAGGATAGTCAAGTAATAGTAGTAGAGAAGTGGATTTGAAGGAGCAGTTATCACATCAAACACCTAAGGAGATTGAGTAGGTTTTGGATACCAAAACCAGAAGGAGCACTAGGAACAAGCAGTACAAAGAATATCTTGTGAAGTGGAAAGACAGACCAGTGGAGGATTCATCATGGATTTTGCAGGTGGAGGTGGATCATTTTGGTTTTCCTTGTAGCCATAGAAAGTGAGGGACTCACTTTTCTTCCAACCTTGAGTGTCTGATGCAAGAGCATCCCTGGTTGTAAAGTAATCCTATATCAACCAAAAACATTTCTTTTCTTACATTGCATTCAGTAGCAACTTCAACATTTCATTTCACATTTCATTGCATTATTGTTTCTTAAATTGCGGAGCAGGATATAACATCTACCACATATCACATATCCAAATTGCAAATTATTTGCACTTGTCTATCAAAAGTTATCGCTCTCAAAATTTCACTGTAATTACTAGTCAAAGCATTTGGGGCCGACTTGGTCCAAATTTCGTAGTGCGGATCTATTCCAAAACATGTAGAGCTTAATGGGACATAACAAAAGCATTTTGGGTTCAATGGGATATATCTTGAAGATTCACAAATCATTTCATTTCATAAAGGATTATCTTTTTAGGTTTTGGGGCCAACCTTCATGGTTAACATTCATTTAGTGGGTTTTGTAAACCCTTGTGGCTGACACAGATCTTTGTTGGAGCTTGAGAAGCAAATTTATAATCATTTGTAACTCATAGGAAGTTAACATTTTTAGAAGTATGCTTTAGGATTCAGTATTTTTGCATCAACCCTTTGGGGATTGTAATAAGGCCTTTGGCTAGTTGTAATGTTGAATGCCCTTGAAGTGTGCTTGTGAGCCCTAGATATTTTTCCATGAGGCATATGTTGCATGCAAGATTGCCAATTCAATAGAGAATCATATTTGTAAATCATCTTCTTGTGTTATTTCCGCTGTGTTGACTCTAAGCTGCACGGTTTGGACTATTCTTTATGAACCCTCCATCTGTGATTGCACCGAGTGGTATCAAAGTGAATTGGAAAGTCCTAAAGGCATTCCTTGAGGTGAACAAATCACTGAATTGAGGTAGATTGCATGTTTTTTTAATTGATTGCCAACTATGAGGCAATTGAAACCCTTATAGCCAGATCAAAAAATTGAGGCTGTTGCATTGAATTTGAGGGGAGAGATGCTACTAAGGAGAGTGCCTGCTATGGAAAATTTTGCTGAAAGAATGAATAATATGTTGGAAATGATGTGTGATATGTGAGTTCAATTAGATACAGTAGAAGAAGACTGAAGACAAGGCCTAAACCCTAGATAGTAGGATGAAAGTGATGATGAAGTAGATTATGTTGCAAATCAATTTGCAGAAACTCTAGGTGAAGAAGAAGAAGAATAAAATTAGATGAAAATGTTGAAAGCTATTTCAAAGATTGGGAAAGACCTAGAGTTGAAATTCAAAATTACATGATAAATTTAAACCTTAAAGAATTGATTGATTGGATCAACAAAATGGAGGAATACTTTGAATATGAGGAAAATGAAGATCCAGAAAGAGTCAAATTTGTGAAAAAAAAGTTGAAAGGACATGTTTCTTTATGGTGGAAAGAAGTTCAATTAGATAGAAATAGAAGAGGGAAAGAGAAAATCATCAAATGGGATATAATGGTGAAAAAGTTGAAGAATCAATTCATACCAGTTGACTATGAACTAGAATTATTGAAAAGATTATAGAATCTAAGACAAAAGGGGAGATTTGTGAAGGCATATTCTGAAGAATTCTATAAGATGATCATTAGGACTTTACATAGTGAGGCAAGCAAAGAAAAGGTTGCAAAATACATCAATTGACTGAGAACAAACACTCAAGAAGAATTGAGCCTAGTAAAGATGACATCAATTAAAGAAGCATATCAATTTGCATTGAAGGTGGAAGAGAGGCTAAACAAAAAGATTGAACAAAGGTAGAGAAGTGCAAGAGGAATATTTCAGAAGAGTGGATCAAAATTCAGAGAAAGATAACACTATGCAAATCAAAGAAATGATGTAAATCCCTACCAGAATGAGGAGAAAGACAGTAATTCATACCGTAGAGGAAGAGAAGATATAAATTTTTACCGTAATGACAAAAGAGGTCATATTTCATATTGTAATGATGTATTTCGAATAGATGAAGGAAGATATGAGAGAAGACCATTCAGAGGAACATATTTCAAGTGTGGAGGTGAAGGACATAGAGCATTTGAATGCCATCAAGGAAGTACTAGAAAGAAACCTGAGCATATGGAAAGAACATCATGATGTGGATGAAGAACATGTCAAATCCCCTAGTTCACTTGGGAAACTAGAGAAAGGTGAATCATTGGTGATGAGGAGAGCTTTGATGCATGAAGAAGTGACTAAGGAACCATCACACAAGAAAAGTTTGTTCATAACTAGATGCAAGTCCAAAGGAAAGGTATGTAAAGTTATCATTGATAGTGGTAGTATTGATAATCTAGTTTCAGAGGAGATGGTAACCAAGTTGAATTTGGAAAGATTGAAACAAAAAAACCCCTATACCTAATAGCATGGATTCAAGATGAGCATAAGATATTAGAGAATGGGCAATATTTGACCTGAAATTTCATATTAGATCATATAGGGATAAAGTTTTGTGTGATATTATGCCTATGGATGCTTGTCATTTACTGTTAGGAAGACCATGGCAATATGATAAGAAATCAATTCATGGTGGGAGAAGAAATACTTATACTATGAGTTCAAATGGAAAAAAGAATCAAGTTGATACCTTTAGAAGAAGAGGAGAAGACTGAAGTTTATGGCATTGCTAGACTATGGTTGGTAGATGGAGGGAAATTTTTGAATGGATTGAGGCATGAGAATATGTGTTTTACACTGATTCCAAAGAGAAGAAATGGTCCAAAATTAGATAATCCTATTATAGAGAATGAAGAAGTAGCATAACTATTGATAGAGTATGAAGACACCATATCATAGAATGTACCAGATGGATTACCACCAGCCTAGAGTATCAGTCAACATATAGATCTAATATCGAGAGCAATTTTCTAGACAAGGCAACACAAAGAATGACACTAGCAGAGAATGGAGAGTTGAACCAATAGATACAAGAGTTGATGAAAGGATTGATCAGAGAAACTTTGAGCCCATGTGTTGTACTTGTTGTACTTGCACCAAAGAAATATGGAGAGTGGAGAATGTGTACCGATTCAAGAGCAATCAATAGGATCACTGTCAAGTATAGATTTCCATTGCCAAGGATAGATGACATTATGGACTGTTTGAGTGGAGAAAAGTATTTCACAAAGATTGATCTCAAGAGTGGATATCATTAGATCAGAATTAGAGAAGGAGATGAATGGATGACTACATTTAAAAGTAATGAAGGATTGTATGAGTGGTTAGTAATGCCTTTTGGATTGACCAATGCACTGAGCACTTTCATGAGATTGATGATTGAGGTACTAAATAAATTCTTGGGTAAGTTTGTCATTATTTACTTGGATTATATTCTTATTTTCAATAAAACTAGAGAAGAACATTTGTGGCACATCCAACAAGTATTACATAGATTGAGAGAAGAGAAGTTGATTAATGTCAAGAAGTGTAGCTTTATGAAGGCAGAGTTGATATATCTGGGTTTTTTTATTTCTATTGAAGGATTGAAGATGGACCCTGAGAAAGTTAAAGCAATTTTAGATTGGCCTACACTGGTGAACATTAAAGAGGTAAGATCATTCCATGGATTAGCTAGTTTCTACCGAAAGTTAATCATAAGTTTTAGTAGCATTTGTACAATGATGACAAAGATAATGAGAGGAGATAAGAAGGGGTTTAAGTGGACATTCAGAGCACAAAGAAGTTTTGAATTGTTGAAGCAAAAGGTGACAAAACAACCAATGTTAGCATTATCGACTTTTGACAAAGTATTTGAAATTGATTGCGATGCAAGTGAAAATGCAATAGTAGTAGTGCTGAGTTGAGAAGGAAGACCTATAGCTTATTTTAGTGAGAAGTTGAATGATACTAGAAGAGGATATTCAATTTATGATTAGGAATTCTATGCCATAGTTCAAGCCTTGAAGAAGTGGAGACATTATTTGTTGCATAAGGAGTTTGTGTTGTATACAAATCATAAAGATTTGTAGTATTTGAATAGTCAAGGGAAGTTGAATCAGAGACATATGAGATGGGCTGAGTTCTTACAGAGTTATACATTTGTGTTAAAGCATAGGAGTGGAAAGTCAAATAGAGTTGCAAATGCATTGAGTAGAAGAAGGAATTTGCTAACAAAGATGATGATAGAAGTATTGGGATTAGAAGAGTTGAAGCACGTGTATGAAGATGGTGCAAATTTTAGTGAAGCATGAAAGGAGTTTAAGGAACTAGTAGTAACGAATTGAAGCCAATGGTTGGATCATTTCATTCAAGAAAGCATGTTGTTCAAAGGAAATTAGTTGTGTATTTTGAGGAGTTCAATGAGGGAGAATTTGATCAAGGAAAAGTAGAGTGGAGGACTAGCAGGACATTTTGGAGTCGATAAGACAATAGCTTTGGTAAATGAACATTATTTTTGGCCATAGATATATAAGGATGTAAGGAAGTATGTTTAGAGTTGTAGAATTTTTCAAGTTACATAAGGGAGTAGTTAGAATACTAGATTGTACAAACCTTTGACCACACTAGAGAGACCTTGGGAAGATATAAGCATGGATTTCATATTGGGATTGCCAAGAACACAAAGAGGATATGATTCTATAATGGTAGTAGTGGATAGATTTTTTAAAATGACACATTTCATCCCTTGCATGAAGATTAATGATGCTATGCATGTTGCTGACTTATTTTTCAAGGAGATTGTGAGATTGCATGGATTACCAAAGAGTATAGTTTCAAACAAAGACACAAAGTTCATTGGATATTTTTGGAGGACATTGTGGAAGAAGATGAAAATAAACCTAAAGTTCAATTCAACATATCACCCACATACAAATGGAAAAACAAAGGTGGTAAAATTTTTTTTGGGTAGCTTGTTGAGATGTTTGTTTGGAGATAAGGTAGCAATAGGGATATTGTTCTACTGCAAGAAAAATTTTCATACAATAATTTAGTGAACTAGAGTACAAGGAAGACACCATTTAAGATTGTGATAAGAGTGCATCCCAGAGGAGTTGTGAAACTAAGAGACATCAGTATGGAGAATAAAAGGAGTGTAGAGGTAGAAGAGTTTGTAGACTTCATGGAGACATTGCATAATCAAGTCCATAAGCATTTGGAGCACATGAACAATTTAAGTATAAGGAGAAGGCATATGAGCATAGGAGACACAAAGAATTTGTTTTTGGAGATGAAGTGATGGTATATCTAAGGAAGGATAGATCTTTCTAGTTGGCACATATAATAAGTTGAGGATGAGGAAGTTTGGATTGTGTAAGATTCTAAGGAAGTTTGATTCTAGAAATGCATATGAAGTGGAGTTACTAGAGACATTGGGTATATCACCTATTTTAAATATTGCAAACATGCATGGGTATCATGAAGGATAGTCAAGTAATAGTGGTAGAGAAGTGGATTTGAAGGAGAAGTTATCACATCAAGCACCTAAGGAGATTGAGTAGATTTTGGATACCAAAACTAGAAGGAGCACTAGGAATAAGCAGTGCAAAGAATAGCTTGTGAAGTGGAAAGACATACAAGTGGAGGATTCATCATGGATTTCTCAGGTTGAGGTGGACTGTTTTGGTTTTCCTCTTAGCCATAGAAAGTGAGGGACTCATTTTTCTTCCAACGTTGAGTGTCTGATGCAAGAGCATCCTTGGTTGTAAAGCAATCCTATATCAACCAAAAACATTTCTTTTCTTGCATTGCATTTAGTAGTAGTTTCAACGTTTCATTTCACATTTCATTGTATTATTGTTTCTTAGCTTGTAGAGTAGGATATAACATCTACCTTATATCACATATCCAAAATTTAAATTATTTACACTTGTATGTCGAAAGTTATCGCTCTCAAAATTTCATTGTAATTACTAGTCAAAGCATTTGGGGCCGACTTGGTCCAAATTTCTTAGTACGGATCTATTCCAAAACATGCAGAGCTTAATGGGACATAACACAAGCATTTTGGGTGCAATGGGATATCTTGAAGATTCACAAATCATTTCATTTCATAAAGGATTATCTTTTTAGGTTTTGGGGCCAACCTTCATGGTTAACATTCATTTAGTGGGTTTTGTAAACCCCTGTGGCTGACACAGACCTTTGTTGGAGATTGAGAAGCATATTTATAATCATTTGTAACTCATAGGGAGTCATCAATTTTAGAAGTATGTTTTAGGATTCAATATTTTCGCATCCACCCTTCGGGGATTGTAATAAGACCTTTGCTAGTTGTAATGTTGAATGTCCTTGCGGCAGGCCTGTGAGGCTTGGATATTCACCCATGAGGCATATGTTGCATGTAAGATTACCAATTCAATAAAGAATCATGTTTGCAAATCATATTCTTGTGTTATTTCTATTGTGTTGATTCTAAGCTGCACGGTTTGAATTGTTCTTTCTGAACCCTCCATCCGTGATTGCACCTTAAAATATGGTTGGGTTCTATTTTGGTCATATTGTTGGTTTGGGCTAGTGTTTGCATGGTAGTATGGTTTGTGGTAAGCTGCGATGGTGGTGGTTTGATATATGGTTTTTGATAACTCTTTTTCAACAATATAGTAAATCATGTCTGAAGTTTGCTGGTTGTAAATACATAGGGTAGTTAGTGCAAAAGGTAATGTCTATATTAGCCTTACGTGGCTGCAATGTAAAATGATGCGTGTAGTTAGTTATTTGTATTAGTGCTTTAGGGTTTGGGGTTCTCTGAAATGAAAACATGGGACTGTGAAATGTATGCCAGTTTGGAAGTAATGTAGTCTTTTTTGATGATATCAATATAATACTAAATCTTATGTGTAGACACATAAAATTGTCCTAGGCTTGCAACTCTTGATTATTCAACATTGCCCCTTTCATTCTTAATAATTAAATAACTTTTAATTATTTAATTATTTTCTAAAGTCATAATTCTTCTATTATTAAATAATTTTAATTATTTAATTAATTCATTTTTATCTTTATTCTCTCTTGATTAATTAAATAAATTTTATTTATTTAATTACGTCACTAATTAAGTTCCCTTCTTTTGAAATTAAATAGATTCTAATTTATTTAATTTTTGTCCACTTTCCACTATAATTAAATAATTATTTTAATTATTTAATTATTCATTAGTCTTTTCTCTCATTAATTAAATAAATTTTATTTATTTAATTTAGTCCACTCTCTTGAATTTTGAATTAAATCATCATTTAATTCAAAATAATTTTTTGTCACATTCCTCCATAATTAAATAATATCTTTATTATTTAATTATTTACTGGTCACCTGGAGTAAATAAATTTTATTATTTAATTTCTCCAGCAACCTCTTTGTCCGTGCCAGTCTTATCTTCCAAATTAATTCTTATCTTTTCACATCTCATTTAATTTCGACCCTTGATTGAATTATATTATAATTCAATCTTGGCCCTTCATCCTTATCATTTGCCCTAATTTTGACCTAACCCTAATTCTTATTGCATCATTCAATCTTGATCATTGATTCTAGGGTTTTTTGTCATCTTCTCATCCTGGCCACACATTCAAAATTACAGTTTTTATAAAATGGCAATTTTGTTCTCATTTGGATCTCTTAACTCTCCCCCTCTGGTCTCTCTCTCTCTCTCTCATGCTCATTTTCTGTCAACTCATGGTCATTGTCATTTGCAGTCATTGTCATTTTAGTCTATTGTCCAGTCATTTCTTTCAATAAAATCCTTCAAAACTTGCTTTGGTCTTGTCATTTGTCATAGTTGCTCATTTGAAATCTGAGGGCATCTCTATTTACAGCAAGCTAGGAGGTGTAACAAAGGTGAAGCATGGAAGATGAAGACTTAGGGTAATATTGTTCCTTTTGTTTTCATGATTATTTCCTTTGTACTTTGTTATTTCATTGGAATTTTATTGTTATTGTGCTAACCCCTTTAGCAAAATAGGATTTTCCATTGATTACATTGGTGAACCTGACGTATTTTAACACATTTTGAGAAATCTTGGAGTTGGATCTTTTTATTGCAGGTTTTGTTAGCTTTTTGTTGCAGGTTTGGCATCATTTTTGGACAAAACCCTAGTTTCCAAAGATTCGACCATATCTTTCACAAGGCTTCGTATTTTCTCACAATTTTTTTTCTGTAGGTTGAGGACACTATCAAGAGCTCTCATTCCAAAAATCATATTTTTTGGATCTGTTTTTCATTTTTTATAATTATTTTTCTGTTTTTAATAAAAAATTAATTTCGGGAGTAAATAATTGAATTTTTCAGATATGTTTACATTTATGGAAATATCTTTGAATTTTAACAGGGGTCTACTCTTTAGTTTTTAAATTTTGATGTGAAATTATTAGTCAAAAAATAGAGTTTTTGAAATTAGGGTTTAAAACAAATTTTCTTATATCTCACTCACAGTTATAGATATACTCACAAATTTTTTTTTTCAGATTTGGAATGACATCAGACGCCTCCAGTAAAAAAATCAGAATTTTTGGAGCTATTTTGTATTTATTATAATTTTTTTATGATTTTTAATAGAAAATTAATATTGGGCGCAAAATAGGGAATTTTTCCGACTTCTTTACATTTCTGGAAATCTCTCTGCAAAATAATATCAGTCTCTTCTTTGATTTTGTATTTTTCAGATCAATAATATCTTCAAATAATCAAATCTAATTCGGCTATGTGAAAAATATGTATCTGAAATTACAATTTTCTAATGAGTTTATTTTTTTTTCATGGCTGCATTATGATATTATTTCTTTTGATTTTGTAGGGTGATCATAAGAAGTTTTAGTGGTAGAAATATCATTCATACACAACAAATTGGAAAGCGAATAATCAGGTGCACATATCCCATCTTCCATTTCTTAATCTTGTTTGTCACACATTTCAATTTGGGGCATAAAATTAATCCTTGTTTGCAAACACATTTGGATTTGGGCTCTTAAAAATGAATTTTGTCTTCAATCACATATCAAAATTGGGTCTAAAATTAACCATTGTCTTCCTACACATTTGAATTGGGGTTAAAAAGAACATGTGCTTCTATTGTTTGCATACAAACATTTCATTTCTAAGGGAAATTAATCATTGTGAGTGTGAATCAAGTGCGTGTGTGATCACAAACACCTCACTTGATTTTCTTTTGTTAAACCCTTCATAGGAGGCCTGCTAGGGGATTTCATCACCCCTAGGGACGACCTCAATCGAAGTGTGAATCGAAAGACATGCTTGTTTGGAAGTTAAAATCTTGTCACTCTTGGCTAAGCCCCAAAGAACTTTATACCTTTGGGAAGTGAAGGTGAAGGGTGGGTTACCCCTTTCTCCCGGCTGTGTGACAGGATTTTTCTTTCAAATCATTCCTTAGTCAACCTTGTGCAATCTAGCTTGAGACCTAATTGGCCATAACCCACTTGACTAATTTCAAAAACTCTATTTTTTGACTAATAATTTCACATCAAAATTTAAAAACTAAAGAGTAGACCCCTGTTAAAATTCAAAGAGCTTTCCAGAAATGTAAACATATCTGAAAAATTTGATTATTTATTCCCAAAATTAATTTTTTATTAAAAACAGAAAAATAATTATAAAAAATGAAAAACAGATCCAAAAAATCTAATTTTTGGAATGAGAGCTCTTGATAGTGTCCTCGACCTACAGAAAAAAAATGTGAGAAAATACGAAGCCGTGTGAAAGATATGGTCGAATCCTTGGAAACTAGGGTTTTGTCCAAAAATGATGCCAAACCTACAACAAAAAGCTAACAAAACCTGCAACAAAAAGCTAACAAAACCTGCAATAAAAAGATCCAACTCCAAGATCTAGTGGTTTTCAATTAAATCCATATTGTTTAATGCTAAAAATTGATGTTCATTCTTCTCTTGTCGACATCTATTATAAATAAGGATTTTAGGTGCTCGAGAAACCTTCATTATAGGGTAAATTTCTTGGAGAAACAAATTTATCTAATCCATGTCAAAATATCATTTATAAAATTTCCAAGTTCCAATCTCAATATTTTTATTGTGATTAAGTGCACCTTGAGTTTTTTCATTTTATGTTATTAACTCTAGTTTCTATCTTCTTGATTCGAGTGTTAACTCTTCTTGTGAACTTCATTTCCTACATTATTTTAAGTATCAACATTTATTGCATCTTAAACTATATTCGTAAACATTTGTAGCATATGATCTATTATAATAGAATTCATCCCTTTTAACATTAGTTTCAACTTTAACCTGATATTGATGATCTCTTTAAACTAATTCACTAATTCATGGTTATGTTCTTGCAAGTGTTCTTTTTTATTCATGGAATTCATCTAAACACATCTCTTTAGAATCATCTTCTTAATATATATTGCTCATGTTAACATGTTTGTACACGATGTGTTATCATCTCATATGTGTATTGTCTCATAACCACTTCAATCTGCTCAACTCTGATATCTACCCCATGTTTAACATATTTTTCTCTATTATTTTTAATAATTTCTTACTTCCTCTCTTTGCATATTTATTATTTGTTCACGCATATTCTTTTTATCGGTTTTCATTTTTAAAATTTAACCTTGGAGAGACATCCTACAAAATTGTAAAAAATATCAATTTCATTTTTATTATAAAATTTAATAATGCATTATAAAAATTAAATGTATTTAAAAATTTTCAAAATGACTAAACTATCAATTTTTTAAAAATATATTATATAATTTAAGTAATTAATATATATTTAGATATATATTAAATACCGCTCTAGGAAAATTCACTACCAACAATTCACCATGGGAAAATTCACTGCGGGAAAATTCATCGCATGACAAGTTTACGATTGGTGGTGGTGAATTTTCCTTGAGGTGAATTTTTCATGGTGATGAATTTTCCCATGAATTATTGACGATCCAACAGTGAATTACTGGCAGTGAATTTGTGTGATGTCATTAAATACATAGATATCTTATATTATTTATACCGATATCTTTTAATATATGTATGCAATGTTATTTTCTATATATTCACTCTTAAAAGACAGAAGCTGATGTTGTACAATATACCTTAATAATAAAAGTATTCTGTGCTCAATATACCTTGATAATAAAGCTACTCTGTGCTCTGCATGGAACTGTTTAAAGCATTGTATTTACAGTAAAAGAAGTTACACAATATTTAGAGCACAGCTACCCAAAGCAGCATGTTCCAATGCCTCCAAATTCATATCACATCACTAGCAGTACGATATTATTCACATGAAGCGTTGTAAAAGTTGAAAATATAAATATCACAATCATATATGTATATGTCAGCCGAGTGGGAGGGGAGCAGGGACCATTCATTGAACAGTATCTTTTTCTAATCGGCCTTCCACTTTGTGCCATTTCCATCCCCCTCAATGAGGTATATGTCATGAAACTTTATTAAGAAAAGTAGTGATTCTTCCTGTCTTTAGGAGACAAAAGCTTGTTTTAATGGTCCTTCACTGTCAAAGTACAAGCTTTTGACAATGCTCAAAGATCTTTAGATAAGTTCAAGTGTCTGAAACTTTTTGTATGTTTAAATGCATTTGAGCAACAGTTTGCTCATTTCATTTCAGCGCTACAAAGTAGGTAGGTATCTAGGTTCAAGAATAATAGACAAGAGCACGAGAGTTGAGAAGAATCCAAGTTTAATACAATGTGAGATATTTAAAATAAGGATAAATAGTTTAGGGGAGAGGATTCATTGTTTGAAAATTTTGATTTTGTGTCTTTCAAAATTATATATGACGATTTCGAATTATTCAAGTGGTTTATTTGGCAAGGCACTTGCTTATAATCAAGGTTTTAGGTCTACATCATCTTTTACAATGTCAAATCAACAAGCTTTTTGTTGACGTGTCCAAAACGATCCAAAAAAAGAGTAGATTCACACTTGTGAATTAAGTTATAATAGTTATGCATTAAGTCATGTTTTTATTGGTGCACCGATGTGATATCACATGATTTATTGCTTTTTAGATCTATGAAATACATTTCTTTCAATTATGAGAAGTAATGATCAACACTAACAACTTTAAAGTCACAAATACAAGTGCCATATTATTAGAAATATTAAGAATTCAATCAACAAATGGTAAATCGCAACTATTGGAACTTGCTCAACTCTCGAGTCCTCTCCCTAGTAGTTATTAGTTTTTAAGTGAGAATATTTAGTTTGCAAAGAACAATTTTGTTGTGTCCAAAATCACATATTATAAGAAATGAGACCAAATTCAAATCTTGGATGAATTTGGTATAACTCATTCTTATATTATAAACTAACACAAAAAATATTAAGATATTTATCCTCTAAGAAAAAAAAAATCATCAAAAGTAGGATATAATAAACTTCAATTTTGACAACTATTCTTGAAGACAATTTTAAAGATTTGATTTTTATTAAATGGAAATCTTTTAAAATAATTTTTTATAGTTAAAATATAACCTATTACATACGATCTTTTAGCATAAATAATTAAAATAAAGTAATGACTACTCATGTGGGCTATCTTAAACTTAGCCAAATTTTTTAAAAAATAAATGAATTTTATTAATCATTTAACATACATGAATGATTGAGTTGTAATTGAATTAATTGTATTTATTGGTTAGCATTATGAGACAATGACAGCCTATAATTATTGCATATTCCAAAACGTTTTGGGAATGGAGAAAGAAGCTATAGGATAAAAAGTTCAAATGATTGGTTATGTTTATTGTTTGGATGTGAAAGGGATTGGAATACATATTTAGAGTAAAGATAAATATAATAAGTAATAATAAAGAGATTATTCTCGATAAAAGATGAAATATATATGTATATTTGATTAAATATGAAAATATAATGAAATAATAAAAAGTAATTATATATTTTGGAAGTGGAGGTGAAAAAATAATGTAATGATTGTGATAGGTGATAGATATTTGATTTTTATTGGATCTAAAGTAAATAGATGGAAATGAATAGGTTTTAAAAGTTTTGAAATTGTGTGCGGTCCTAGGTTAATTTTGTAATTGTGGATCCAATCCTTGCATATGTTAAAGTCTATGACTTTTTTCTATAGATTTGATCTTGTTACCTTCAAAAATTTTATACTTACAAAACATGTTTTGCCTCCACTTGTAACCTACAATAAAATACTCATGGTGTTGAGGAACACCATTGGAACTTGCTATACTAGGCACAATAAGATACTTGCTCCCCTTCTTAATCACCTTAGTCAAGATCCATTGATCAATTTAATAATTTGATAAAACTTGAAGATATTAAGCAAAAATATAGATGATACACATGTACAATGATGCTAAATATTTTGAACTTTTATGTAATAACATGTAAAACATGGATGTTGGAATGAACTACAACAAGAGCTAGGGTTTCACCATGTGTTGATGCAATGATTGATGTGATAGTTGCGAAAAGAGATTTTGGGCTAATCCCTTGTATTAGATATTCTAATGATGGATGGATCCTAGATACTTGTTGGATAGAAATGACCTAGGATTGATGTATTTATAATTGTATTAGGCACACACTTTAAAATTTTGACATAGGAAGTGATGAATAATGTCTAATTTGAAGGAGGTAGGCTTGAGTTTATGATAATTTAAATTTTGATATACTATGGTTGTAGAGTTGACCTTAGGCTAAAATATGCACAAATAATTTTGAACCCAATAGAGGAAATGTGATTTGATATCAAGAAATACTAAGTGTAGGAATAAGATATTGTTTGTGGTGACCTTAATCTAATCATGAGGTCAAAAGGAGTGCCAAATCAATCAAAAACATGTGCTAGGGTAAAATATTGAGGGCACCCACACAAAGTGTACAACAAAGGGTAAAAATGTAAGCTATAGATAGTTTTCACCTAGATACATTTTTCCTCAAATTTGTTGTGAATGTGAATCTAAATGAACAAAATAATAAACTAAAAAGAAAATAAAAAACAAATTGGGGCGAGTGCATGAATTTGATCGCACTTTGGTGGCCAAATGGGAATTTTTTTGAAAAGAGATAACGTGAGCGCATTATGTGATTTTAAAAGAAAAAAAAGTGAAATCTATATCATTTGCTTTTTACTGTTTCTTAGCTCTGCCCGTGGCCAAAAACCCTCACTTTCACGCTCGCGTTCTAGGAGGAAAGATTTCTACAAATTTCATCAAGAACAGTTGGATTTTGTTTGCAAATATGGTGCCACGACGATGAAGAGATGCGAGAGGTAAGTATTATTTGCTATTTGTTTTGAATTTGTTAGTTTGAAATTGATTTTGTTTGTTTTAGGTTAGATTTGATTGTTTTTAAAAATTTGTAGGAAATCCTGCAAATACTCAACAAGAAGAGGAGGCAAATCCTCAACAACAAAATCCTCAACAAAATCAACCTCAACAACAAAATCAACCTCCCCCACCATTCTCTCAATTCCCTCCTGGCACTCAAGAAAATTTGAGGAGTGAAATTGAGAACAATAGAAAACAACTTGAGGATCTTATCAGTAGGTTGAGTGATCCAAACGCTTCAACCACAGAAAGAATGCTTCTATCAAATTCATTGAAAGACATGTTAAAAAATGTAGATGCAATCACCCAACAAATATCCTGGATGGCAAGATAGGAGGCAGAAGCTAGGGCATATTATGCAGACAAATTATCATATAAACAAGTAAAAGATTTAAAAATTACTAAAGGTGATTTGTGCTCTCTATTCGCTAACCCTAAAACAAATCAAAATCTTACCCTCAATGCAAAGAGGTTTCCTATTCATTGGTGCCACCACCAAGAGATTAAGAACCATTTTTATGAAAGATGGTATATGGTCTTTGATTACCCACCGTGCAATAATTGTGAAATCCCCCAATATTTTCTTAGGAAACTATACAGTGAGTTTGTATTGAACCAAATCCCAAATTATTTTGATATGAGGGAGTTCCAAGGGAGAGGTGGAGGGTCAGCTCAGATAGGCCCTGCACAGCTGGATCTTACGCGACAAGGGAGATGACCTCTCGCTAGGCCACCTTGTGAGTAGATTGTGATGCCTATCGTTGCGAAGGAGAGTGCCGACATAGAGACATTGTAGGCGATCACAACTTTGACCCGGAGTGTCATCCATCACACTAGCCCTATTGTACAACACCATCTAGGGGAGTCTTCAGGTGGTGGCCTTCGAACCCATGTGTGTCAATCTTGCGGGGCGACTTGTTCATATGACCCTACCGACACTCAAGAGGGTGCTACGTAGGATCCATATGCTACTACACAGCCTGATCCGTATGCATCTACGAGGATGGAGAGGACGACTGACATTTTGCATGATGCATATGGCATTGACACTTAGGTAAAATTCAACATGTTCATTGAATTTAATTTATTAAATTTGATTGTGAAATGCAAGATTAACTAATTTAGTTTTATTATTTTAATAAAATTGCAAGGTCACAGTGTAGAGACTGGATACACCAATCATCCACCTACTTATTTTTGCAATACACCTATCGGTGGGTATGTAAAGTTAGTAAAAAATTATAAATTTATTACATGTGTTAATAGCATTGTTTTACGAATGGTATTTTAATATGTGATTTTGGATGTTGAACAGGGTACTGTTGGAGGTTTCAAGGAAACACCTCCAAGTGCCAGTAGATTTGCTCAAACGTTCACGAGGTAATATAGAATTTAAAGAGAACTTAAGTAATGAATTCTAAGTTTAATAGATTTGTGTAGTTTATATTCAAACTCAAAGTATTACTTCAAATTCAATAACTAATAATTAGAAATATATCTGTTTAATACTTGTACTCAAAATTTTGTTCATTAGATCTCATACATTATAAGTCATCACATGGATTGCTATTGTAACTTTTTTGTGATTGAATAATTTGTTGTTTTATTTTCAGATGTTGGTGATAGAAACACCACCAAATGTTACGAGGGCAATGGATATTGGTGTTTCCTTTGCTATACAATCCTCGATGGCTCTGATAGGGGAGGTATGAGGCAAATTACTAAATTTCAATTTACATTCATTGTTATAGATGAACTAGTTCTAGTGAAAAATCAAACCATTATTGATTCATAGTTTAATTCCTATTTGGATGGTTTATACAGGGCTTGCGCACACCTGAGCATCGACGTGCAAATATTTCCATCGAGGAGAGTGATCATGAGATGGCCATAAGTGATTATTTTGTTAAATATATTAATTTTTATAATGTAATTTCTATATGTTAATGCCTTTACTTCTTATTGTAACAGTTGAAACTTCACTAGGAGCTAAACACTAGGAGGAGCAGCAAGAGCACTCCTCAAGCACATCAGAAACGAGTGACAGACTTATCACCATTGGATCACCCAGCAAAGGGAAAGAAAATTGTATTTGAACCAGAGCATGGAGAGAAATGAATTTTGAATGCACAGAGCCCTTTGTTGTATGCCTACATGGAAATTTTGTACATATTTTGTATTGGATATATTTGACATTGTATGTCTATATGACATTCTCGTAAGCCTATATGGTTATTTTGTAACTATATTTTATACTTATATCGAAACATATTGATGTATGAGTACATGGCTATTTGCTTAATACAAATCTTTTTTATCGATGGTGTCCATATTTGCATTATAAATTCATTGGTTCAATAGATATGAGTTATGTGTATTCAAGTGTATACTTTACAACTTACGCACATATACTTTTTAACCTACTTGTGAACATCGAAAAGTGTGAAAATTTATGTGTTTGGAAGTCAAACGTAAGCCAATTTTGCAATTCTCAGTTCTTGCATACTCAATCTTATGGACTTATTCTTTCCTAGCACATATTGTGAATGTTTCTCATTTGGTGCAGAAGACAGATTCCTCATTTTTGAACCACTCATAGCAAAGAAATTCACAATAAGACTTTAGCATTGGAACACTACTCCATACTTCTCTTGTCTAGACCATAAAGGATTGAAAATTCTTAATTTGATGCAATGATAGTTGTGAGATGAGAATTTATATAACCATGCCTATTTTGAAACTTTGCATCTAATACTACATCAACAAGAACTTAAGAAGTGTTGCATAAGAGTGTTAGGTTTGATAGGCCTCTCTTCCCTAAGGGAGGAGAGCCTGCATCTTGAATTTTGAACAAAATTTTAATAAGAAGCAAACATTTTACCTAAAAGCTTCAAACCTAGATGACATATTTGGCTAAGTCTATCTTGAAAATTATCAATGCGTTCAAACTCTAAAGGAGATTCTCCCTGAAAAGAAAACTTTACCCTTTTTCCCAAGGAAAGAAATTGCAACAAGTTGCATGTGATTTATCTTATTTCTTTCTCACAGTTCTTGGTCAATCATTCATGGCTCAGGATAGTTTCGTTCCAAGGCAAGGACACCCAAAAAATCACTGAGATTCTTCTACGATCTGCAAGAAAAAGGTTTTGGCTCTTTCACAATGTAAATAATTATGTAACACTGTTTTCTTGTTTTCCTTCCACACAGAAAATTTTTCACACTTTTCAGATTGATCAATGATCAATAATGGATGATTGTAAACACTTGACATTTTTATGTTTGAACTTTAATTTATAATTTTGTATCATGACATTTGAGTAGATCACTAATATTTTAATATTTCACTATGAAAGTGGTGGTGTATTTTTGCAAATATGTATATATTTCTAATTTTTATATGTTTTTGTATTACCGAACCCAAAACGAACCCAACCCCCAAAAAAAATTTCCCGAACTGGCGAACCGGGTTCTCAAACTCGATCTTGAACCCAAAACCGAACTGGTAACTTAGTAAAAAATAGATTTTTGTAGTTTATGTTCATAATGTTTATTACATTGCATTGCACATCTTTCAAACTGAAAGCATTGCTTCACATTTCATAACTAATAACTAGATGCTGATAGATGACAAAATTTCAATTACAATATAGTTTTTACAAAGTCAACCTAAGCAGTTATGCAATTACTTC
>VDFB02281492.1:963847410-963868407 GCA_007258455.2 Sequoia sempervirens | reverse complement strand
TTGGTGCAAGGAAATGCCAATTTATATGATTTCGGTATGCATTCCCCTTGTGGAGTGATGAAGAAGACACCAACTCCTGATCCATGTTGTGTGTATGACCCATCGAAGTATAATTTCCAATGGTCAGTTACATTGAGGTTAAAGATGGATTCATCTGGGAATTCTGAGACAAGAGGGTTCTCAAAATAAATGGGTGCTTCTACTAGTTGATCTACAATAACTTGTCCCTTGATTGCTTTCCACTCTACATACTCGATTTCATACTCTGATAATATCATTACCCACTTTGCCATTCTTCTTGTGAGCATTGCCTTTGATAGGAGATACTTGAGGGGATCAATTTTCGCGATGAGCTTTATCTTGTGTGCCAGCATATAATGTCTGAATTTTTTAGATGAAAAAACTACTGTGAGGCAAGCTTTCTCGATAAATGAGTAATTTAGCTCATAACCGACCATTTTTCTACTGATATAGTAGATAGCCCTCTCCGTTCCATTTTCATCATGTTGAGCCAGAAGAGCTCCAAGGGATGCTGTTGTTGCCAACACATATAAGATCAATGGCTTTTTCAAGATAGGTGGCATTAACATTGGAGGTGTCAGTAGGTATTCCTTGATTTTGTTAAATGCCTCTTCACATTTTGCATCCCATTTGTATGCTACTCCCTTATGGAGTAGGTGAGAGTATGGGCTCTGCTTGTCTGCCAATTACGCTATGAACCGTCAGATGGATTGAAGTCGGCCTTAGAAGCTTCTTAGTTGTTTTAATGTCTTTTTTCCTTCCATCTCGAGGATTGCCTTCACCTTTGTCAGATCCACCTCAATACCCCTCATAGAGACTATGTATCCGAGCAGCTTACTTGATTGTACGCCGAAGACGCACTTCTTGGGATTTAGTCTAACTTTGTATTCCTCCAGTCTATCGAAGATAGCACTTAGAGTTGCTATATGATCTTGTCTCTTTCTTGACTTAGCTAGAATATCATCGACATAGTCCTCAACTATTTTGTGAATCATGTCATAGAATATTAGTGTCATGGCCCTTTGATAGGTTGCTCCTGCGTTCTTTAGGCCGAATGGCATCATGTTCCAGTAGTAGGTCCCCCATGGACAAGTGAAAGTCATCTTGTGTTGGTATTCTTTTGCTATCATGATCTGGTTATATCTTGAAAATCTATCCATAAGTAATAGCATCTCATGCCCTGCTGTCATATCTACTATCATGTCAATGTTGGGGAGCAGGAAATCATCCTTGGGACATGCCTTGTTCAAATCTCTGAAATCTGTACAGATTCTGATAGCTCCATTGGGTTTTGAAATAGGTACCAAATTTGACACCCATTCTAGATAATCGATTGGTCGGATAAATCCTGCATCCAAAAACTTTTTGAGCTCCATTTTGACCAATAAGGCTATTTGAGGATGCATTTTTTAGAGTTTTTGTTTGATGGGCTTTGCCTCTGGATATACTGCTAAATGATGAACCACAGTTTCTAGATCTAGCCCTAGCATATTAGCATAACTCCATGTAAAGTTTATTTTTCTTTCCTTTAGAAATGTTGCTAGGAGTTCTTGCTCTTCTGTTAATAGTGATTCCGCGTAGAATGTGATATGTGGGGTCTCCTCTATTCCTATGTTGATTGGATTGCACTTTTCGGCCAAGACCGCTAACTTCTCTTGATGAATAGCTCTTAGGGGAAGATTGAATCCTTCATCCTCAAGCACCTTAGAGAGGTTTTCACTGTTGGATACGTCCTTTATTTTTACTATTTTGTTATTGGAGAGTGCCACTGTGTGGTTTTCGCTCAAGGACTTGGATATGATTCTTAGTTTCTCACTTTTGCGACTGAAGGATTCAATCGTTTCCCCGTAATAAGCCTGTGTGTCTAACTCCATTATAAAACCTGCCTTATGGTCTCCATCTGGAATGTTATCCCTCAATCCCATGAATTTTGAGAGTGCTTCATCATTTTCTAATGTATTGAGAACTGGTGGTCCTCATTGGTCATAGTCGATCAGTTGGGGGTAGACTAAACGGATCTCATGATTTTAACTATCTGGTTCAAAGGATATGGTATTAATCATACACAGGGTGGTATCTTCAAATAGCCTAGGTAGATTGGATAAGGTATCTTCGTCATTGCTACTAATATAGGGCTCAATTATAAAATTATGTGTGTCCCTACCTGTGACTATTGGTGAGTGTAGTTGTACTAGCACTAGCTGAGGAGAGACATTAGCGGCTCTAACCAGAGGACTTCGGCCACGTATGGTTATTCTCAGAGGGGTAAATCCAAGACCAAGATTTTTTATGGGTCGCGTCTCTGGCATGATAGGTGTTATGAGCTCATTGTCATTTTGTCCCAGTCTCTGATTTTTTTCGTAGCCCATTGCGAACATCATCTATAGGCCCCTACTTCTTTCATCCATTGGTAATTCAGGTGTTGGTCTCTCATCTCGATACAACATGTGAGATGGATCTGCTTCAATGACCTCATGACCAAGGTCTCCCCATCTTGTGAATTTGAGATAATCCTCAAGATACGTTTGTGATGTGGAAGCTTGATTTTCTTGTGGGCATCCTCGTGATCTAGTAGATTGTGGTAACTCTCCTATCACAAAAGCATTATTAGGGAGCCTATAACTTCCACAACTTTCCTCCCGGATGATGATCTTGATGTCAGAGATGGTGGGAATGGTGGGAATGGCAGGTGTCTATGTCGCAGAAGTGGACGCGAGAGTGGTGGGATCGATGTATGATGTGGATGGGCCCTCGTCATTCTTTGGCCTTGGGGGATTTTGTAGTACTTGGCTTCAAGATTTTTGCAATATGAAAATGGTTTGGGATCTCCATGAATGGTAACCTCTTGTCCATTATGTGTAAATTTCACACATTGGTGGAAGGTTGATGCTACAGCTTTCATTGCATGGATCCATGGGCGTCCTAGGAGGATATTATATGGCAATTCGAGGTCCAAGACCTGACAGGTGGTTTCCATGAGTGTTGGCCCTACTTGAATAGGGAGTTTGATTGTGCCCTAAGACACTCTTTATTGGTTGTCATATGCTCTTATCGTGATGCCTTTACCTTTGTCGATGGAATCCTCTGATATTTTCAATTGCTTGATTAGGCTGAGAGAGCAGATGTTCAAACCTGCACCCCCATCCACCAGGACCCTTTTGATTTTGCTCTTGTTTACAATGGCTTCCAAATGAAGTGCATGGTTGTGAGATGATTGGGCGGGGAAATCTTGGTCAGAGAATGTAAGGAGATTAGGTGTTATGATATTCCCAACCATAGCTTGGAATTGGTCTGCATCAAGATCTGCGGGGATGGTGGATGAGGCTAATGCTTCCTCAAGGATATTTTTATGTGTTGATGATATTTTTAACAACTCCATGATGGAGATGTGTGCTAGCATTCTTTTTAGTTGGTCTACAACATTGTAACTATACGAAACGGCTCTTGATGAAGGGACTCTATTAGGTTGGGATGATCCTGCAATGGTGACTTTTCCGCCTCTTGTGGTGACTCCACAATCTTCAGAATGGACGCCCTTGATGGTGATGACCATGCAATCTTCATTTAGGGAGGCAACAACTATTTTGTATACATGATTTACACTACCCTTCCCTTTATCATTTTTATTCCCTTTGTTGCCATGGTTCGGCATTAGATTTGTGTAGATTTTTAAGTCCTGATTTCCCGTAGGTTGTTCAACGTTTATGATTCTTTTGTCAATGAGATCTTGGATGATATTTTTGAGTCTCATGCTGTTATTCATGGTGTGGCCTTTGATTTTTTGGAATTCACAAAGTTGATTCTCATTGTACCAAGGAGGTTTGACATCAGGTTCTTAGTAATTCTTGAAGGTAGGAGACTTGATGAGCTTTTCGTCTATCAACCTTTTTATGATGTCCTCAAGTGGTTCTCCCAACATAGTGTATTTTCATTTTGGATATGTTTTGCATTGGGGTGGTCCTCTTTGATCATTAAGGTTATTGATGGTTGGGTTGTTGTTGGGTTGATATGTTGTGTGATGAGTGGTTTGGCGTTGATTTTGGTTTTGCAGTGCGGGTATATTTTGGTGTGGACCACTAATGACCACCTTAGCATCAACGATGCCATCATTAGTGATGTTCTTGTTTCTTGCCCATGTTCGAGGTTTATCATTGTAATTTGATGGTGGGCGATTGTTTTGCGGTTCGTGATTTGACGTTGATTCAGTGGGTTGGGTCACAAGGGCTCTTTCAATGCTAAGCGCCTTCGAGATTAATTGCTCATATGTGGTGATTCCCTGAACCTTGAAATGAAATGACAGGCGGCTTTCAAGGTTGGTTATGATCGTACATACTTGTTCTTTTGGCATGGTCCACTTGCTCCGATTGGCCTTGGATTGCCATCATTGAAGAAATGAAGCAAAAGATTCATTTTTTCCTTATTTTAGAGCATATAGTTCTTCGAGACTGACATCCATTGCGATGTTACATGCGTAGTTTCTAATGAATTCATCTCTGATTTCCTAGAATGTTCTAATGCCTAAAGGTAAGCGAGAGAACCATTCTATAGCGTTTCCTGCAAAGCTTCTAGGAAATAGCCACATTAGATAAGTATCGTCGTATGTGACCTCCATGCAATGAAACCTGGAATTCCCTGATGTGATCTTTAGGTTTTCCCATCCCTCGATATTTGTCAAAATTAGGGATCTCAAATCCCTTAGGGAATGGTTTCATTTCTAAGCTCCTATCAAATGGATAGGGACACAAGTTACTTTTCATTTTGGTTGTTCGCCCTGATTGAAGGTCGAGCACTTGTTGTGAGAGCAACCTGAGTTGTGTCGTTACATCGCTTTGTGGATCAGGGGGTGGGATGAATGTTTTTTGAGGTGTTTCAATTATGGTTTGGATGGATGGATTGGTCGGTGCATTGTTCGATGGTATCGGTATGTTGTGGCGGGGGAAGTAGGCTTCTACTTGCTTTTGAATGAACAATGCTTGTTGTTGTTGTGCTAGGATTTGTGCTTGTTGCTACGCTTGTTGTTGTTCTAACAACTCTTGTTGTTGTGCTTGTTGTTGTTCCCACAATGCTTGTTGTTGGGTTGCCAATTCTACCACTTCTTGTTGTTCTTGGTATTGCTTTAGTGCTTGCCGGTATGCTTGCACTTGCGCTGCTTGTGCAAGAAGTTATGCTTGAGCTTGTGCTTGGGCTTGTGCTGCTTGTTGCTGCAATAACAGTTGTGCTTGAGCGACCCTTTGTGCTTGTAATGCTTGTGCGGCTTGTTGTTTTTGTTACAATAAAGCTTGGGCTTGTTGTGCTTGTTGTGCTTGTAATGCAGCTTGTGCAGCTTGTGTGGCTTGTGCGGGTTGAGCATCTTATGCGGCTTGTTGCATGGCTTATTGTTTCTACACTTGTTGGTATCCTCTTTGGAAAGCGGCTTGTAATGCAGCGTTGAATTGGTTTGATGTGGTGAACATTAGTGGTGGTGGGGGTGGTGGTGGAATGGTGGTAAGTGATGATGTTGTGTTGATGTGATTGGTCCTTAAGAGAGCATGCTTTGTGATGTTAGGGGGATGTTTGATGATGTTTCCATTGCTTGTGTGTTCGTCGTTTGTTGTTGTGATATCAACGATAAATTTTGTGTGTTTGGTGCAATGCTTTGATTGATGATTGGGATATAGGTTTGATTGATACTTGGTAGGGGAGGGATTCCTAAACCAAGGAGTGGTGTGGATGATAATGGCAATGGAAGAAGAGGTGGAAATGTGAGAGGTGTGAGTTGTGAAAATGTCATGGTGTCGAATAAGCCCCCTAGTCCGAACGTATCTCTCTTTTCTTATGAATTTGTGAGAAGAGGTGTTTGAGTGCTCCATGAAAAGATGTTGATGATGGGTCATAATGTAACGTGGGAGGAACATTTTTGTGTAATGGGTTGTTGAGTATGTTTTGTTCTGTGGTGGTGTTTGCTTCCAAGTTTTGGTTGTTAACAAGGGGATGTGATTGAAGGGTGTTGAGGAATGTGTTTCCCTTGTTGACACTAGGTTGTGTTGGAGCAAACGATGTTGTGATTTGCGGGATGTTTTGGGTGATGTTTTGGGATGGAGGTGTAGATGAAATGGGTATGGTGGATGAGGCTGGGGGAAATGATGTATCCACTATAGTACTCACATCAAAATCTGAAGGCAACTTGGCCCCTTGTTTTGCTAATTCAAGCATGTACAATGAAGGGTTAAGTCTCATCATGATGTTGATGATTCTATGGTTGTCTTGATTTTGGAGCATTTCCGTCATTTCCTCACGAGACATTCCAAAGGTGAGGTCCTCCCCTTGATTTTCTTCTTGTGTATTTTGGGATGATGAGGGGATCAATGGATTGCTTGATTCAATGGGATTCATTTCTGAATTTGTTTGGCTAAGATCACTTGAAGTGGGAGTTTCTTTGTTGGCTTCCATACTCTTCTTTTATTAAGATCTCGTTTGAACCATAAAGCAAGGATCAACCTTTGAGAATATGGGAGATGAATCTCTTGATTCTTTGGATTGTTCTCTATTTTATGTCCCAAAGTATAAAATTTTAGGATGCCTTAAGGATCAAATGTGATGATATGAATGATGATGATGTTTTAGGGATGGATGATATGAATGTTTTGGCTTTTGATAAATCTTGAGCAAGACACTAGGTTTTTAGGACTTGTGGATTTTGGTTCTTGATTTTAGATTTTGAGATTTTGTCTTTGATCTTTGATTTGGATTTTGATTTGGATTTTTGAACAAAAAGACACTAGGATGCTTGATAATGATCTAAGGGATAGCTTTGTTCAAAGGATGATAATTTGAATATGTGTGAGGAGAAGGATGCATCTACTCACACCTATTCAAACAAGATGATTGTTTCACTAAGCATATGAAGAAGGATTCATCTACATACACTAAGCTAGACAAGATGATTTTGAAAACTTGGGCTAAGTATATGCAAAAGGATGCATCTACACATACCTAACCAAAGGTGTTTTTGCTAATGTTTTCAAGGATTTTGTCTCAATGATTTTGATGATTTTGATTTTACCACAAAGCCTAGTATCAAGGATGATCTTAAGATCTTTCAAAAGGTGATAATGATATGGATTTTGTTTTGATGTTTTGGAGGATGGATGAAAAATGATTTTGGTATGTTTTGATCCTAAGATTGAACCTAAAAAGGTACACTTTGTTTGCCTAGATCTAGGTATTGAAGAGCATGCATATGCTTCCTAATGACCTTTGTAACCAAGAAATGATTTCATTTGAACATTCATATTTCCAATCAATGATTTTTGCTTTTGGGATTTTGGAGTCTTCAACACATGTGAGAGTTTATTGTGCTTTAGCTTTGCTTAATGTCTTTATTTTACCAAAAACACTTTCTTCAATTAGGTTTTCAAACTAAGATGTCCAATGTCTTAATTTCTTCAAACCCCACAAGATATGCTATGTGGAAATTTAATGAACTTAAGGCAAGGGTTTCCTATTGTTTACTTAAGAAGACAAATTGAGATATAATCTAATGCTTAGAAACCTCTAAGGATGTGACTCCCAAGGGAAAGCAATAACATATGGATTGAGTCAATTTTATTTGTCCTCAAAAGGGTTTGAAATTTGGATGATGTTAAGTGTTTGTTCTCATGATTTTTTTGATCAAGCAATGCATTTTGTAACCCAAAAATAAGTACAATCCTATGGATGTGAAAGACAATATTTGTTGGATTCCCACTTGGACAAGTCCAACTACGCTTATCTCTAGCGAATGGTTAGATGCTTGACCCCACTGGCTCCCCTCCACAGCACTCACTTATACGGGGCAGCCAAGCATCAACACCCATGAAACTCCTATGGCATGCTTTCCATTTCTACTAGAAGACCGTAAAAGTGTGGGGTGGCTTTAGAATGACCGTTCTTGCACCAACAATTAGATAAAGGATTTTGAAAAATTCTAGCACATGGGTTCTAGTAAGGACTTTTTGTTCGTAGGAGTTGACCCAACGTGGCAAGATTCCCCTTTTGGATCCATCTTGTCGGATTCAACCACGTGATATTGGTGTTTCTTCCAATATCCACATTTATATCCCAGCTGGAAATACTCTCGGCTTTAGAGTGTTACCAGTTGAGTCATTCCCTTGGGTGATTACTTTTTCCCACAAGGCAGGCCCTCTAAGATAAACAAAAGTGAATGAAGAACAAAATCTGTAACTCGATCAATCTTTGATAGCAACAAAGAGAGAGAATGTACGCGAATGCCCCCACTCACACTCGCACAATAGTTTGTTCAATTTTAAGCCCAAATTGAAGTGTGGAGGTGATTGCTTTGTCTTAAACCAAAGTCATGGAAAAGACCTTTTGATTCTCAAGATCGCTATAAAGCGTGAGAGAAGCGCATATGTCCTTTTCCAATGGCTTTAGTCTAAGTAAGCCCTCACGAAAAAACACAATTACACTTGTTCTTTTTAAACCTTCAAAGCAATATGTGAGTTCATTTTAGAGCACCAAATCACAAGTGAAAGACATTTGTTCAATTGTTTAATCCATAAACAAAATATAGTAAGTTGTAGATCCTAAGATTCTTTTTAAATCCGTTTGCAAGAAATAAGAAAAAAGAATCGTTTTTAAACCCAAATGAAAGCTAGTGTTCTAAAGAAAGAAAAAGATGACAAATTCCTAAGGAAGTGTTAAACAAACACTTAAGTGTTTAAAAACACTTTGATTAGATAAGATATCATTAACATGCTCCTTCTTCCTTTGCTTTTTGCTTTCAACCTACAAAGACGAAAAACAATTAGATTCTAGAAAACCACAAAAAAATAAAAGGCAGAAAACAGAGGAAGAAGCAATCATAAATTAAAGCACGTGCTAAAAATTTAATTTTTCCCTTTTACTATCTTCCAGTGTCACAACTCGTGAAGGCATCGCTATTTTTTCCTCTTAGCATCGCTCTAACAACGCCACTTTACCAATCAGCGGTGCTCTATGTCAGGACAGAGAGCACAATAGCGTCGCTCTTTTCGCCCAACGTCACAATTTTTGAAAGCGTCAGAGTTTTAAAAAATTTCAAAAACAGATGCAGGTCGGCAAGTCAAGCGGCGCAGTTTAAAATTTGAAATTTCTTGGCGGGATGAGTCCAGCAACAAAGTTTATGTTCGCACGGTGCTATATAGCAACATTGGCGAGCCCGCAGTGCTAAAATAGCAACACTGACGAGCTCGCGGCGCTAAAAACAATGATGCTGAGGAGCCTGCGTCAGAATTTCCTGTGTGTCAAGAAAATGTGGAAATTTTGAGGAAATGTTGGAATTTATGATGTCTAGCCCTCCTTTTAGCGCCAAAATGTGAACCCCAAATCTATGTACCTGCAAAATAAGGAGATTAAACACCCTAAGTTAGATATTGCAAGCATAAACAAGGATTCCCCATGGAATCCATTTACAATTCAAACTAGGAATGAAAATATGCAAGAACACAATAAAATGATAAAAACAAAGATGAAATCTTAATTTAAATGGAAAACTCTTGATCCCATGGGGGAATTGGTGCCAATTTGATGTGGAAATTTGGCCCTTTCCCGATTCCTATGATTGCAAGCTTCGATATGTAGACTTGATTATGAACTTTGATCCACTTTTGATGATGAATGATGAAGACTCCAAGCCAAATCTGCAAAAAAGCCTAGCTATGAACTCAATGGTGTGAAACTTGATAGATATTTGAGCATGGTAACTTTACTCAAATTGTGGATGATCAAATGAGGAGAGGAGCTCTTCATTTATAGGATTTCAAGATGGATGAAATCCCAAATTTGAGCAATGTGGAACTAACTTTCATCCAAGGATATGGTGCCACTTGTCAAGCTATGAATGGATGATGGTTGTGCAAGATTTGGGGTTTGTGCCAATAAATGCCAATATTTGAATTTCAAATTTGTTGAAATGACATGTAAGAGGGAAGGAAAAAAGCAATAAATGCCACTTGGCTCAAGGCAAAGGACTTGTAAGAGGTTTTAAATGCCTTGTTGAATGTACATGTTGACTTGGAATTTTTGAATTCAAATTGAGAGAATATTCCAAAAAGATGCCATGTGAGGGAAAATAGGGATTTAATAAATGAATTAAATCTATTTTCATGTGCAACTTGCATTATCTAGAGGATGTGACAAGAGATGAAGTTAAATTAATCAAGGGTTAATTAATTTAATAGGAGATTAGATGATGCGACTTATTTGATTTAGATTTATGGATTTATTTAAATCAGATAAGAGAGGAATGTGATAAGAGGCTAATTAAATAAATATTTTGATTTATTTAATTAAAAGGGATGGTGTTAGATTAAATCAAATAAGGTTTTAATTTATTTAATTTAATGGATAGATTTTAGAGATTTAATCAAATAAATTGATTATTTAATTAAATAGGGATAATTAGATCAGATGGATTTATTTAATTAACAAGAGAAAGTGACTCAATTAGACAAAATGATTTATTTAATTAAGAGATGAATACTGATGAATTTAATCAAATAAGGGAATTTGATTAAATGGTTAGACCGAGGGATGGTTTAGGAAGAAACGATGTTAGTAAGTCAAGATTAGATGCATGATGTCAATCAGTATATTTTCGATGTCTACATCAATAATATCACCTAGTGACCTATTTCATGGTGCAAATACATTAAAATTCATAATTTAATGAACTTCACTCATCATATTTACTTGAACATTACAAATTGAACAAATTAGCCTTTTGAAGGAATTTCATGACCTAGGTGCTCCTGCACCAGTTTGTCATGTTGCAACCTTACGTTGTCAATGGAAATTTTAAATCACACAATTTGATACACTTTCCTATTACATTTTTAAACCACATATCTTTGAGGGATTTTGTTAAATTTAACAATTGACTTTCTTCGTGTATGCTTCCAAAGCTTTCATTGAGCTATTTTGTCAAACAGTTATACAAACCAGCTTTCATTGACTTTCTTTATGTATGCTTCCAAAGCTTTCATTGAGTTATACTTCCAAAGCTTTCAATTAGTTAATTTGACAACATAGCACTTTTTGCACAGGTAAAATTATTCATCATGCTAAAGAAATGAACTGTTAAAAGGAAAAAACTAATAGATGATCAGCTCCAAGCCATCAGAGATAAAGAGAAAAAATGGATGAGGGAATATCGTGAAAAGCAGAAATTGGGAATGATTGATGAAAACAAGCTAGTTGAAGAGGAACCTCAACCATCAAATAGAGAAAATAAATTGGCAACACAAAGGGCACGAATGCGAAAGAGTCGTGCTAAGGGAGATGCAGATACTGTAGTTGGAGACACACCCTCTACCGCAAGTGAATACAAAGGGACACCATTAAGCACAAGCGAATATGGAGGGACACCATCTACCACAAGTGAGTATGGTTGGACACCATCCACCACATCTGAAGTTGAGAGTACATCATCACTTGGAGTTGAGGAACAAGATATTCCATCATCCCCACGTGAACCTCAAGGTATGTCTTCTATTCCACCCTCGATCGAAGGTACGCAATCTAGCCCACCTTAATTCAATATTGATGAAATTGCTAATGTTGAGATGTATGTACCTAAGAGAACACCACCTAGAATTTTGCATAGAAAGCCAAATTTTTTGATTAATATTGATGAGGATATTTTGCAGCACATGGAAGGTAAAATTCCAGAATGCACTTGAAGAAGATATGCTGATAATATTTAGAAAATGTTCTTTGAAAGGCTAAATGAGACTGCAAGATGTCAACTATTTTTTCAAATGATGCGGGGTTTAAAGTACAGAGACATCATGAAGACTCTTGGGTTGAGAACATCGAATGCATCAAGTGAAAACAATATTGTGAAGAATCTAATGGATGCTTATGACAGTGTGGGTAAGACCTCACACTCAAAGGATAGTAATGTCACCCAATGTGTCATTACATTGACTTTGGTAAGCTATCAAACAAAGAGATCTCACCTCATTAAAAAGACAAGTGAAAAAATGGGAATTAGTAGAAAAACTTTATCAAAAGCAGTTCAAAGGAAGCAAAGAATTGAGGGCACCAATTCAAATGAATTATGGGCATTCTCGGGGAGACTCCCACACAAAGATAAAAAAGTTGTTGAAGCATTGAGAACAGTAATTGAAGATTATTGGAAGAATAATACAAGGCCATCTCCGAATCAAAGGGATGTCGTAAGAAGGAGAATCGGTAGTTGAAACTATGAGCCACATCCAAAGCATTTTTTGGATACGACTCAAACCCAATTTTTTCATAAATTTCAAAATTATTATCCTCAAATTATTATTTCTCAAAGATTTTTTGAAATGATTAAACTTTTTTATGTCAAGATAAATCACACACGCACTACTTGTTGCTGTAAACTACATATTGAATTCTCTAATCATTATGATGTTTATCGTTCTATATGTTTAGATTTGCATACTAATGATGTTTTGTAGGATTGTGGCATAGAAGCCCCACCAAAATATTCAAGAGAGTTCTTATCAAAAAAATTATGTGAAATAGAGGATGGCCAAATATTCTATAGGACAGCATGCTTGGATGGTTCATGCGAGCATTGTGGTGGCTTGCAACGAATGCTAGTATGTCAACATATGGAAAGCACATATGAGGGGGGACAAAAACTAGTATAGTTCGGGAAGTATAAAATAGTGGCATATGCTACAAAAGATGGGTCTAAAGCAAAAAGGTGTGAGTTGGTTATTCAGAAGATTCTAGTATATCATTTCATGTCCATGTTTCATGAGAATCTAGTGTATGAGTATGCAAGGCATACCCATAGAGCCTGATGGCTGGACACGCAATTCAAGCTATGCAAGGACACCTTTCCACTTGGCAGCATAGTATCAGTGGTTGAATTTGTAGAGAACTACACTCTATAGCCACAGCATGAGGTGCAGTCACAGTATTACAAGTCCACACAGGTTTTGATATTTGTGCACATAGCATTCATACATGCAGCTAAAAGTACAGAGGACGGAAGGAAGGTATTGAGGGAGTATCACTTTTATATTAGTGATGATCGCACGCATTCTCCAAAGTTCGTGCAAGGTTGCTTCCAGATGTTCTACAATCATTTGGCTCAGAGGGGCATATCATACAATCGGCATATAATATGGTTAGATAATTGTGCAACACAATTCAAGAACACGTGCATGTTCTACTGGTTGTGTAGGATGCATCTAACTACACGTGTTCAACATATGTGGAACTTTTGTGAGGCCAGACATGGAAAGGGGGAGCATGATGGTGCAGGATCATGCGTGAAAAGAGCATTAGCATGAGAAGAGTTAAAGTATAAAGATAGTGCACAGTTAACAAATGCAAGATCAATCGTCGAGTGGTGTAATGGTTTGATGGGTCCAAGTAATGAAGGTATGTCTTTAGTTCGTAGATTTTTTTGGTTGATGGATGATACTAACATTGCACCATATGAGGATTGTTGTAAACTAATAGGATCGAGTGGGTTGCACTCTTTCCTTAGCTCAAATGTAGGTTCATGGAGTATCGATACACGTAAGATGGAATTCTTTTGTTCTTCATGTACAATGCAAGCTTGGAATGATAGTGAGTCAGGGGAGTGGGTTGACAAATGGTTGACAAGTTATCTTAGCCCACTTCACACGTATCGCCCTCTGATGGCATTGGAACTAACACAGATGGAATCATCAGTTGACTTTGACCATGTATCGAGATCTAGTTCAACCGTAATATATCTACTTGCTTAGTATTTTAAATTCCATATTGTTATCTTACTTTGTAATCTTGTATTCATAATGTTGACTAATTTCAAGAGATATGCTGCACATATAAATGCAAGGCATGTTTATGCGATTTGCAGAGATGAAGACAATGAAGAGGGTACAAACTATTACTTGTGTTGTTGTGTTGAGGCAAAAAAGAAATTGGAAGCCCCAATTATAGATGGAGAAAACATTGAATACCCTACAGGCTCAGTTGTTGTTACTAGAACGTGGTTGAGAAGGTACCCACATAAGAGTGTTAAACATTGGTTATTTGAGGAATTTGACACACATCGTAAGACTCTTCATTACTCAAACCTTGTCGTGGCATCCAATGTTCATTTGAGAAAATATGGGGTTAGACCTTTGAACAAGACCTTGTGGAATGTCTGTGAGTCTGACCATGAGGCAATACTTGACACAATAAAGAGTAGAGCAGACCCGGATGGTTCATTGGATTAATTTGTAAGTATATGCACAATAGTTCTTATTAATTTATACTTTTATCTACGTCAATTTGGTTGATGCCAACACTATCATCTTATTTTACTTTGTGTATCTTTATGTAACCAGGAAAACATTGATTAGTGTCCCCTTGCATAAAATGCAGATTTATGAGCCATCCAAGAGAATCTCAAGCAGAAAAGCAATGCAACATCCTTATTTTGAAGATCTTGACAAATCTCAATTATGATTTTAAGCCATTAAAAAAGTGTGTGTGAAGCTTGATGAGGCAATTTCAAGTTATTCATTTGAATTTAACCTTATTATGACCACCTATGACGTAGACATTATAAGAGCATCTCGAATTTCAAGAAATTTTATTCATGAGAGGTGTTGTGTGCAATAGGTATCTTGGAACTCCCAATGAAGATGTATGACCAATACTGACTAAGTTGAGAGACTGCCATGCCTATTTGTAAGTGTCTTCCATCTATTTTGGATGAGCTATTTCTTTTTATTCTTTTCCTTTGCATATCTATAACTAAACTAGTAAGAATTGATTGGTCCCTCCTTGCAGAAAATGCTGATTTTTGAGCCATCAAAGAGAATATAAGCCAAAAAAACAATGCAACATCCTTATTTTGATGATCTTGACAAATCTCAATTCTCATTTGAATGAAATCTTGCAATAAAAGTTCCTTGTTCATAAATTTCTATGTTTTCTTTTAGTTTTCTTAGCTTTGTACTACTTGTACAATAGATTTAGGCCTTGTCCTTTGTAGATTAAGATAATACAGAGAATTAGGTTTCTTTTGAGTCCATCTAGAAGAAAATCCATTAATTTTTTTCACTGTTAGAGCACATTTTCTGAAATTCAGTTTGGAACCTTCAATTTGAGGTTTTGAGAGTCAAGTAAAGAAATAAAGCATACTCCATTGAATTAGGCTTGTAGATCAATGGAGTAGGGTTATAGTAGGGTGTTTATGGTGCAGGAGCACCAAGGACAATCAAGACCACAAGGTGGTAAAGTGGTAAATTTTGATTTGTATTCCATGAAGAATGTTGTAATAAGGTCACAAGGACCATTAGGAAGTGTTTTAAGTCAATCTGGGTTGGTAGGATATGAGGTTGCAATGTCATGTTAGCATGTTGTCAATTTGGTGTAATGAAGCCTTGAATGGACTAAATGTGAAAATGTATGTAAATTCATAATGTAAGGGTCAAGATGATGTAATTAGGCCATCATAAGGTCAGTAGTTTAGGTATGGAGTCATTTACATCAATATGTCAAAAGTTGCACATAACAATGTAATGTTGTCAAACCAAAAGTTGTCATTTTGCAAATACTTAGAAGTTGAAGGGTCACACTTGTAAAAGAAGTTGAAAAGTGGTTGTAGTCAGTTGAGGAGGTTGATATTCCTTCAAAAAGGCCTTGTGAACGTTGTATGTTGTTGGCAATCATACTTTTGAAAGCAGGAGCACCAACTCCATCTTTTCAACACTTGAACCCTTGTGGTTTCTATTATTTGTTCATTTGATCATTTAGGGTGTTCTTAGATGGTTTGAGGTCATTATATTTCATTTAATAAGGATTCAATACCTTTTTTGTATGTATTAGGTCAATTGAGTCATGATGTAAAGAAGTTAATCAATAAGGGGATTCATGTGGTGAACCTTGTAATTTAAGTGTTTTAGGGTTATTTGTGTTAAATAAGGGCTTTACAGACCATTTATCATGTAATAGGCATGTTTACACTAGGAATTTTCCTCTTTCACACCCAAACACATAGAATCGCTCTGAGCTATGTTCAACCAGATCGATCCCTTAAGGGTCCAAAGGGAAAAATGGCTGCAAACTTCAACATGAGGTTACTCAGACACCGTGATGCTTAGACACTTCTCATCTGATCCTATTGGATAGTGTTGGGCCCCTCTACAATAACCTCTCTTGGTTTTCATTATCTCAGAGTGGTTTTCTCGTAGTCTCCATTTTTCAGTTGATAGAAAAAGTGTCAAATGGAAGCAATGGAAAGTTGCAAAGTGGTGCAATTTTTGTTTTGTAACTCGTGTGACCAAACAGACTGTTCCAATGCATCTAAATAGGAATTTTTACGCTATGCATGGTCCTCCTTCACACCCAAACATGTGGAATCACTTCGAGCTATGTTCAACCGGATCAATCCCTTAAGGGTCCAAAGGGAAAAATAGCTGCAAACTTCAGCATGAGGTTACTCGAACATCGTGACGCTTAGAAACTTATCGTCTGATCTTATGGGATCATGTTGGGCCCTCTACAGCAACCTCTCTCAATTTTCATTATCTCATAGTGGTTTTCCCGTAGTCTCCAGTTTTTAGTTGATGGAAAAAGTGTCAAATGGAAGTAGTGAAAAGTTGCAAAGTGATGCAATTTTCATTCTACAACTCATGTGACCAAACAGACTGTTCCAATGTGTCTAAATAGGTATTTTTACGCTAGGAATGGTCCTTTTTTGCACCCAAACATGCAGAATCGCTCCGAGCTACATTCAACCGGATCGATCCCTTAAGGGTCCAAAGGGGAAAATGGCTGCAAACTTTAGCATGAGGTTACTCAGACACTGTGACGCTTATAAACTTCTCGTCTAATCCTATGGGATTACGTTGGTCCCCTCTACAATAACCTCTCTCTATTTTCATTATCTCAGAGTGGTTTTCCCGTAGTCTCCAGTTTTCAGTTGATGGAAAAAAGTGTCAAATGGAAGTAGTGGAAAGTTGCAAAGTGGTGCAATTTTCGTTTTGCAACTTCGTGTGACCAAATGGACTATTCCAGCGCCTCTGAATAAAATTTTATGCTAAGAATGGTCCTCTTTCAACCAAACACACGAGATAGCTCAGCTACGTTCTGACCAAATTGATCCTTAAGGGTCCAAGGAAAATAGTTGCAAACTTGACATGAGTTACTTTCGGTTCTTTGTGACCGCTGCAACCTAATCTATGGGATCACGTTGGGCCCCTACAATAACCTCTCTCATTTTCATTATCTCGATTGGTTTTCCGTAGTCCCAGTTTTTAGTTGATGGAAAAGTGTCAAATGGAAGTAGTGGAAAGTTGCAAAGTGGGTACAATTTTTACTTGCAACTTTCGTGTGACCAAGCGGACCATTCCGCGCATACGAATAAGCATTTTATACTAGGAATGATCCTCTTTTGCACCCAAACACCGCAGAATCGCTCTAAGCTATGTTTAACCAGATTGATCCCTTAAGGGTCCAAAGGGCAAAATGGCTGCAAACTTCAACATAAGGTTGCTCAGACACCGTGATGCTTATAAACTTCTCATCTAATCCTATGAGATCGTGGGCCCCTCTACAATAACCTCTCCTGGTTTTCCTTATCTCAGAGTGGTTTTTCCGTGGTGTCCAGTTTTCAATTGATGAAAAAAGTGTCAAATGGAAGCAGTAGAAAGTTGTAAAGTGGTGCAACTTTTTTTATGCAACTCGTGTGACCAAGCGGATTGTTCCAATGCATTCAAGTAGGAATTTTACGCTAGGAATGGTCTCTTGCACCCAAGCCTTGAGAATCGCTTTGAGCTACACGTTGGTGGATCGATCCTTAAGGTCCAAGGAAAATGGCTGCAAGCTTTCAACGTAGGTTACTCGGACACCGTGATGCTTATAAACTTTTGTTTGATCCTATGGGATCGTTGAGCCTCTCTACAATAACCTCTCTTGGTTTCATTATCTCAAGTGGTTTTTCCATGATTGTCCAATTTTTAGTTGATGGAAAAAGTGTCAAATCTAAGCGGTGGAAAGTTGCAAGTATTTTAATTTTGTTTGCAACTCATGTGATAAACAGATGTTACGTAGAAGTATTAGGAATTTTTACAGCGGAATGGTCCTCTTTCACACCCCAAACCTTGGAATCTATACGAGCTATATTCGACGGTCAGTCCCTTGAGGTTTGAAGTGTAGTATGTTGAAATAAGCGATTCCTCCTATTATTCGGTGTGTATCGGTGATATGGAGCCTGATGTAAGCAGGTATGGTAGCTTGATATACAAAGAATCTGGCTGATGCCAAGGTTCAATTTGTATGATTTTGAAAAAAGAAGCCAAGCCCAGGTAAGTTATCGCTTGTTGTAAATCATAAGTATTTGTTTATTTACACTATATTTGATGCCTTCTTGTAGTCTCAAACATTATTTTGTATCATTATTTGCATTGGTTTTGAGTGGCAACATGTAGCTCCATATTAAAATCTAGTTCAAGCTAATTTTCCGTGAAAAATGTGAATCAAATCACATTGATGTGAAAAAAAACCATGAGACCATAGCTTGTGGTGCAGGAGCACCTAGGTCATGTAATGCCTTCAAAAGGCTAAGTTGTCAAAAATGTATTTAAGTCCATGTAATGCCAAAATTAAATGTAATCAAGGCATGAAAAAGCACAAAGTGTAATATTGTCAAAATGCTAAATATGTAAAAGAGAGAAAAAGAAAGAATGTGAAGAGACAAAACAAGAAAATCAAGAAAATCAAGGAAGAGGACAAGTCATAGGTCGTTCAAGGAAGATGAAGAGGTAGTTGATGGTTGGAAACTTCTTTAAAATCATTGTAAAGGCCGAGCAAAGAGATCATTGTATTCTGGAAGAATTAAATTAACAAAGAGTTCCCTGTTTTAGCTTATTTTATGTGTTTTTCAGTTGTTTCTTAACTTGTACAAACTATGCAAGAGTTTAGGGTTCAAATTTAGATTTTTTCCAGTAGGTGCGGGAATCACCATTTTTTTGCATCCATTTGGGAAGGAATCCATTAAATTTAATGTTTGTTTGAGCATTCTTCTTATGGCTCGGTCTGAAATCTTGTGCATTGAGTTTTGAGAGTCTTATAAGGCATTTCCACACTACTCCACCAATGTAGGTCAAGTAGATTGGTGGAGTAGGTTAGGGATAGGTTATTTGTTATGTTTTTATGTTTGTGAGTGGAGGAAAAAGCAAGAATACCTTGAAGGAGCTTCTGCTACACAGGAAATTTTGAGTTTTCCAGTCAAAATGAATAGTTTCCAACATGATAGTGGAGAAAGAACAAGTGCATGGGTTAGAAGATGTTTCCAAATGCCTTTTTAGATGTATTTTGACATGTTCCAATGGTTGGCCAGAGGTTTTCAGGTTTGCATGTAGCCTATACAGGAAACCCTCATTGATTTTTGAGTTTTTCATCCTATAAACAAGGGTTTGTCAATATACTGTCAAAAGGAGTCTTTTAATACCTGAAAATGGATAAATTGGGAGTTTTGTGTTATGTATAATGAATTTTTTGAGGTTTTTAGTGTTTTTGGAATGTTTGAAGGGGGTCTTCTTTGAAAATCAAGCCTATTTTAGTAGCCTTTTTTACAACATTCAGACTAAAAAACTACTTATTTCTTTAATATAAGTCATTTTGAGTTTTTGATATGAGCACATGGGCATTAAGAGGTCTCTAAAAGTGTTTTGGATCTTGGGTTTTGAAACTAGTGTGTTTGGTTTACCCGATTTAGGGCATGAATGTCTCATTGAGAAGTAGTGCCTTGACTGCTCAGAGAATAGAAGTCTGACCTAACAGTGATCGGTGAGTTGATTTTGGGATAATGTTGTCTAAGTGATGGTGTCATGGATGTATGGATTATTGTACAGGGTTTAGAAGTGAGATATGTTGTTTTGACAGTTGGACAGTGAGGAGACTTGGTGCAAAATAATACATGAAATTGTAAGTTCAGTTAGAACAAAGTTAAGAGAGCAAGTTCCTGATTTGTATCAGTTGTAATAATCATGTTCACAGTGCTTGATGGTCTAGTAAAAGTATGAAAGCCAATTGTAATGATGGATTGACTATTTGGGACAAGTTGAATGAATTGATTGAATGGAAGAGTGCCTTGTTGAAAATGGTGTTTTTGAAATGCATGTTGATCTAATTGATTGAATCAAAGTTTTCTAAAATGGTTTTTTGCTTTGAACATGAGTCAATTGGAATACAGATTTGTGGAAGGATGAATGATGAATGATAAGAGAATTTGAGTGGATGAAAATTAGATTTCTGATGAAATGTTGAAATTTTTTTTGATCTTCTCCAAGATGAGTTTGGGACAAGAGTCCCCTGAGTTGTCGATTGGTTTGGCAATCTTTGTATTGCATCAACTTGTTGCTTACTATTATGCTTTGATAGATTTTTTCCAAGCATCCATAGCTTGTTTGAAAGCACCTGTTTTAGGCTTTTAGCCATAGCAGCAAGGCAATGAACTATTTTATAAAATGCTTTGATAGACATGTATGAAAAATGTGTTAGCATAGACAAGATAGTGAACTCTTTGAAAAAATGCCTCAAAGAAATGTGGTTTCATGGTGATGGAATGGCATGATGAATGTCATGACAAGCAAATTGCTATGGATTGTCATGGCATTCCATCACCATTGAGACCACATTTCTTTGAGGCTTTTTTTCAAACAGTTTGTTGCCTTTTCTATGCTATTGCTTATTAGTATGCTTTGATAGATTTTTTCCAAGCATCCATAGCTTTTTTGAAGCACCTATCTTAGGCTTTTAGCCATAGCAACAAGGAAGTGAGCTGTTTGATAAAATGCTTTGGTAAACATGTATATGATAAATGTAGTAGCATAGACAAAGGCGTGGCTTGTTTGAAAAAATGCCTCAAAGAAATCGCAGGTCTCATGGTGATGGAGATGCCATGAAAATACAATAATTTGCTTGTCATGGCATTCCACCACCATGAGACCACATTTCTTTGAGGCTTTT